>ML255392.1:48282-79489 GCA_005239495.1 Nicotiana undulata
AGGAAGGTGGTGGTGGGGGGGGGGGGGGGGGGGGGGGGGAGAAGAGTAGATAACTAAAACACCAAACAAGTCCATACTACATTTATTTTATTAAATTTCCACAGGTTCTCTGGGGGTGCTGGGGGTGCTGTATTTAATAGAAAAGATAGTTATCTTTCATACAACATGAGGGTAAAGATTACCCTTAAAAAAAGGACATCGATGGCGACAAAAATACAAGTGTACCTGCCCATACAATACAAGAGTACTAGCTAACAAAAAAGTTTGCATTGTCGTATTTGGTTCAAATACTCAGTATTTGTGTTGGTCTGAGTAAGTTTGTTTTGATGATTGACAAAGGAACACATGCATGAACCAAGTCCATGAACAGTGTTCAAAGGTGACGCCAGGTGTTTTTCACGTCCTTGTGTTCTTTACTTCCTGCATTTATTATTCTGCAATAGTAGTATAAGGAACACATAGAAAAATTAGGTCCTTCTATAATCTGTGCATGCGAAAAATTGAACACCACACAAATCACCCCCCTTGGGTGGTATTGAAGTAAAAAATATCAATTGATATCAGAGCGGGTTATCCTTGAAGAGGCTAACACTTTAGGAAAAGATCAAGATGAGTGCACTACCTGAAAACTGTAAAGAGCAATCCACCACTAGGAAACCACTATTCAATGATCACAATTATTCTTTGTGGAAGGAGAGGAGAAGAGATCACTTGCAGATGACTGATGGATGCTTCAAACGTGGTAAAAAAAAATCACATGAGCAAGAACTATCCTACGTGGAAAGTCGAGTGGAAAAAAGAGAAATCTGAAAGAAGGAACAAGTTCATACTAGAAAAACTACAACAAAAAGTCATCCAAAGTAATGGTTTCTACTTGGAAAGATAGTTCAGAATAAGACATTGATGATAATGCTGAACGAGCTCTCATAGCAATTTAAGAATCTGAAGATGAACATGATGAAGAATATGAGATAAGTTTTCTGGACCTTAAGGATAAAATTAAACTCCTCTCTAAAGATAGACAATCAGAATTGTTGCTAACTTTAATTGACGAATCTAAGAATATAAGTTCTGAAAAGGAACAACTGTCTAAAGAATGTGTGATTTTAAGAGCAAAGTGCAAAAACCTGGAACTTAGGGTTAATGAAACTGTAAGTGAAAATATTGCTTTGAAGAACCAGATTTATGCACTTGATTCAAATGTCCTAGATATTAGATTTGAAAATCTAAAATAGAATTGGAAAAGGTAAGAAGACAGCTAATCACACACAACTCACTCTAGAAGAAAATGTAGGAAAATTGAAAGATGAGTTGTATAAGAGGGATGATAAGGCAAGAGTCCTAAAGGAGGATCTAAGTAAAGTCAAGCATGAGCTAGACAGAACTTGTAAATGGAACAAGTCCTCTGATGCACTTTCATGGTTACACGAACACCATAGTAGCAACAAGAGAGGACTTGGCTATAGGACCCCTGCACCTAAGTGGGATCCCAAAAGCAAGTACCTCACATTTCCTGAGAACAAAATTTGCACACATCGTGGTAAAACTGGTCACTATAAAAGTGAATGCACTGCAAAAGAAAAGCCTAGTCAAAAGAATAAAGAATTTGTTCAAGGGAAAAATAGGCTGCCAGGTTGGGCTAAAAAGAATTTGATTCATCCTTTTGCCTATAGAAAGGGACCCAAACTAGTTTGGGTTCCTAAGACTAAATGAGTGACAGGAAATAAGAAAAGGTTCCTTTCACTTGTGGTCTTTAAAGGAGGTAATGTATCCTTTGAAAAGGGAAAGCAAGGTAAAATCATTAGATCCAGAAAGGCTTGCAGGGAAGAAGAGTGAACAATATATATGTAGTCGATCTGTCCACACTTTTCGATAATGAACTTACTTGCTTGAGTGTCCTGGACAGTGATCCCCTCCTTTGGCATAAGAGACTTGGACATGCTAGTCTAAATTAACTCAATAAACTAGTCTCCAAGGACTTGATGATAGGGTTGCGTAACATTAAGTTCGAGGAAGATAAAGTTTGTGAGGCTTGTGCAAGGGGGAAGCGGGTAAGATCTTCTTTCAAAAGCAAGAAAATGGTAAGTACCACCAGAACGATGGAACTGGTCCATATGGATCTTTGTGGACCAATGAGAACTCTGAGCAGAGGTGGTAAGAGTTATGTTTTTTGCTTTGTTGATGATTACTCTAGGTTTACTTGGACACTGTTTCTAACATCTAAAGATGAAGCATTTGACATGTTCCCTTCTTTTGTTAGAAAAACTCAAAAAACAACTAGGTAATCAACTATCAATTAGGTCTGATCATGGTACTGAATTTGAAAATGCTAAATTTGCTGAATTTTGTGATGAACATGGCATATATCATAATTTTTATGCTCATAGGACTCCACAACAAAATGGAGTAGTTGAAAGAAAGAATAGGACATTGAAAGAATTGGATAGGACTATGCTACTTGCTAGTAAATTGCCCCGTAGCTTCTGGGCAGAAGTTGTGAACACTGCATGCTACATCACAAATAGTTGCATGGCTAGACCTCTTGTTGAGAAGACTCCCTATGAGTTACTTAAAGGGAGAAAGCCAAATATATCCCATCTTAGAGCATTTGGATGCAAGTGCTTTGTGCACAATACTGGCAAAGACTCCCTAAGGTAAGTTTGATCCAAGAAGTGATGGGGAAGTATTCTTGGGATATTCTTCACATAGTAAAGCTTATAAGATATACAACAAAAGAACTATGTGTGTGGAAGAAAGTGTACATGTGGTTTTAGATGAAACTAACATTCTTTCTGAGAGGCAGGAACATGATGATGAAGCAATTGGGCTGGTAAGAAACTCAAATGAAACCACAACCCACACTGAAGCTGCACAAGAGGAAGGAACATGTGATGGAACAGGTCCTTCCACCAGGGCAACCTGACAGGGGGAACTGAACATAGAGGAATTGATCCCAAAACCTCGAGGGAACCCGTCCATGAACCTATTCCTTAGTAACAAAATCAGGAAGGAACATCCAAAGAAATTGACACTCCTATTGCAACATCCACGAAATTGGATATAGATGAACCTCATTCATCTGTTGATAAGAAGTTGTATAGGGGAATGTTCGTTCTATGTTACATCTCACTACTAGCAGACTGACATCGTTTTTAGTGTAGGCCTTTTTTCACGACCCAAAAATTACAAGTCATGATGGCACCTAACTTGGCACGCTAGGTAAGCCAATTAATAAAAGAAACACCCAAATAAACTTATCGAAAATTAAATTAGGATTTATCTGAACTTGTACAAATTTACCCAAGAACTGGTAGTACGACTCATGAGCTTCTAAGATTTAGAATATACAAAGCTAGTATGAATAAATACACGTTTTGTTTGAAAACTACATGAACAGATCAATAATGTCTAAAACTACCAAGGACAATTGGCTGCTTCTATACAGAATACACGAACATCTTCAGGGTCAGCCAGCGGCTCCGCTCCAATAGTCTGCACAGAGTGTGCAGCAGTGTAGTATCCGTACAACCCACCCCATGTACTGGTAAGTATCTTGACTAACCCGGTCGAAGTAGTGACGAGATTTTTAGTTAAAATATACTCATTAATGAACACTGTAATGTAAACTAGCAATAGAACTAAAAGACAAAATAATAGAATAGAGTACACAATGCGACTGTAACAGGAAATAAAGAGTATCAGAAAGAATCACAATTTAATAGTTTCCAACATCTCAAACGGCCATTTCCTTAGAACGAAGCCCATGAACCACAACAATCACCTCATATACTTTCATAGTGTGACAAAGTACACAAGACATCAAGTCTAACGGCACGCCAACACCCTTCGTGCATTTATCTCATCCTCATCATATATGTGTAAAACAATACCAACCAAATGATAGAAATACCGACAATAGAGATGACAAGGAAGGGAAATATGCAAGTAGTAATAATAACCGAGAATATACATAAGAACATCAGTAACAGAACATGATCTTCACAAGTTAACAAGTAAGGACATGAAGGACTAACATGGTGGACGACTTACACTAAGGTCCAACAGAATAGATACAACATGAGTATAATTATAAAAGCAGGAAATAGGCATGTCATATGCAAGTTAAGCAAGTAAAAGACATGGACAACACAACAACAATTGAGATAGAGGTCAAGCACGGGCCAATAACAACATATCACAAAAGATATATTATAGAGACAATGACAACTCAAGGTAAAGGCGGAAATGAATACACAGAAAATAGATATCACAACATAATGCATGTCCCTCATCCTCACCTGCATGGAAACACCCTTCGTGCCATGACCTCACAATATTAAAAGCATAACAATATAAATGAAATGTCACGACATCACCCTTCATGCTTTACCATCTTTCCTCACATGATAATGTATATGAAATGTCACGGCATCACCCTTCGTGCTTTACACTCTTCCTCACATGATAATGATATGAAATGGAACGGCATCACCCTTCGTGCTTTACACTCTTCCTCACATGATAATGTATATGAAATGGCACGACATCACCCTTCGTGCTTTACACTCTTCCTCACATGATAATGTATATGAAATGGCACGACATCACCCTTCGTGCTTTACGCTCTTCCTCACATGATAATGAATATAAACAATAGCACGGCATCACCCTTCGTGCTTTACACTCTTCCTCACATGATAATGTATATGAAATGACACGGCATTAGCTTTCGTGCTTTACACTCTTCCACACATGATAATGATATAAACAATGGCACGACATCACCCATCGTGCTTTACACTCTTCCTCACATAATAATGAATATAAACAATGGAACGACATCACCCTGCGTGCTTTACACTCTTCCTCACATGATAATGATATAAACAATGGCACGACATCACCCTTCGTGCTTTACACTCTTCCTCACATAATAATGAATATAAAAAATGACACGGCATCACCCTTCGTGCTTTACACTCTTCCTCACCAAGCATATAAATTTCAATAAGGTAGCTAGGTAGGAAGAATAAATAACATCTAGGAGAGTGTCAAACAAATATTGCAAACAAATTCTCAATCACTACTTTCCAAACCAACAATAATTCAATGAATGCTAAAGGATACATAATTCAAGTACTTCCACAATTCCCACAATTTATCAACAACACAAGCATGTAATCTAGCACCTCAAAATATCGACCATAGCAACATATTAATGACTATGCATAGAGATGCATGAATTTGACACATCTATGTATTCTAAGAATTTCCATCAAATTGATCAAGTTATATTAGGCTAAGTCTTGATTACTAATATCTTATACTACGTTCTTAATATCGGTAAAACAAGTAAGGCATGCATCAAGGGAGTTAAGAAAACTCTACAAAACACAATTATAGCACAATCTACCCCCGAGCATGATTAACCACGGCACATACATATGCTCGTCACCTCATATATGTATCACCCCGTAGCAAACAATGACAAATAGGAGGAAAACCTCCTCAACAAAGTTAGGCAAAACACTTACCTCGATTTGGCTAACTCAACACTCAACTTAGCCCTTTTCCTCTACAAATTTGCCTCCGCTCGACTCAATCTTGTTCTGAAAATCAACAGGCACAACAGCAGCATCATAAACACTATCCATAGTCTCCAAAGCGACTGCATGTTGGCATTGGACTGGCGCAACTTGCTAGATGAATATTCTGTTGCACAACTTTCTGCTTATTCTTGCAAGTATCGTACCAAGTAAAAAAAACATGGAACTGATGTGATCTTTATGAGGTGAGATCGGAAAACAAGATTCAACAACACAGAGGGCTGTATAGAAATTTTGCAGAATGTCACGAAGAGCAGGGAGCGAATCGGCAGGAACTCGTTCAGTTTCAGAACGATACTGCTTGAGAGTTTGGAGATCATCTTTGAGGTTTCGCGCTTCCCCTTCGGAGTAATTGGAAGCGATGCAGTTTCGTAATGGACGGTAGAGATCGAGTGATTTGGTTTTCTTCTGGAAGATTGCTAACATGATGTTCGTCGCCGCCGTTGACGACGGTGACGCCTTGGTTTCCGGTGACCTTTTTGTAGCAGCGAGGCTTTCAATAGATACCGAGTTTTTATTTTTGAGCTTATAGATAAGGACGGAGATTTTGATGGAGTGAACAACCTCTGCAGCCACGAAACGGTTGTCGTGATCGTGGACAATGGCGCGTAGCAACACTAACACCGCCATGCCAGCGACCACTGCCAGAAAATCCTTCACCTTTGGCGGTTGCCGTCGAACCCATGTTGATACGGCGTGGATGGGCCTCCTCGGTGCCTTCATTTTGCTTTCTTTGTTTTGGCAGTGACGGCAAGTGAAAATTTCATTGCAATAAGGAGCTCGGAGTTTACATCGTTGCCGATAATGTTCACATCCATAAAGCATTTTGCCGAGGTCTTGTCTGGATTATGAGAGTATAGTACAACTATGGACCTCTGTAGTTATGTGTGGGCAATAGATACAAGAAAAAAAGGTGATAATTGTAGAGTATGTATCAGTGATTCAGAAGTTCAAAATTAGTTCATAAAACGCGAACAGTGGACCAAGTAATGAATCCACTCCCAAGACATGGCTTAAATATTATATTAAACCTGTACCATGCTCCGGAACCAAAATACGGGCCCGATACCACCGAAATCAAACATTAATCAATTTATTTAAATTCTTACAATTTTAGTCTTACAATTTTTCATCAAAAATTCAGTTTTCGAGTTAGGGACCTCGAAATTTGATTCCGGGCATGCGCACAGGTCCCATGTTTTATTACGGACCCACATGAACCGTCGGAATACGGGTCCGGGTCCGTTTACTCAAAATGTTGACTAAAGTCAACCAAGATCACTTTTAAAGGCTAAAATTATCATTTTATCAAATTTTCACACAAGGGCTTTCCGGATACGCGCCCGGACTACGCACACAAATCGAGAAGGAATAAAATGAGGCTCTAAAGGCTTCAAAACACAGAGTTTGATTCTAAATCATCGAGCGAAGCGAAGATACTCAAAACGGCCAGTCGGGTTATTACATCCTCCACCACTTAAACTCACGTTCGTCCTCGAACGTGCCAAGAGTCGTTCCAAAGCTATCAATTCACGGTGTAACTTTACTATACATAACTCGGGGGTGATCCCATGTCACCCTGTTCCACATAAGCCCCCCAACACAACACAATTAGAGATCCTTATTTCGACTTTGTTCCTGAAACCTTAGAACTCAATCTCTATCATCCAGAATTCATTGCAAGACCCGAATCCCACATCTATACACTGTATAAGTCCGAACAAGCTGTATGAAGTCACAGCCATAACCCAAGATGTAATCACATAATGTACCCCATCACTTTGACCCTCACAGTAGGAACTGCTGACCTCCATTACTGTCCAAAACAAATTCGGTGCCGATAGCAAACCTCGTCCAAAACCTTCATACCCTACCAATTATGAAAGAAACACGCATAACCGCTTAACCACTCATATGATCAATAAACCAAGAAACTCACTTGCCCGACCAGGGCCATTGTCCAAATCCTCAACAAACTATAGTGTTATTCTTCCAAACCTTCCTCATCCCAATACAATAACGCAATTCTCAGGTCTAGAAACCTCATCTCAGCCAACACAAGCAGTCACACTGAAAAGTATCAACAATAATCATATGGAGTCCCTCACAACCCAGTTCCGTATACTAACAAGTAATAATCCAGACATGACAGTTTACAGTAAGAAAACTACTAAATAAGCTAAACAGGCAGGGAAATTTTTTTGCACTTTACTATGAACTATTTCTAACAAGGTGAAAGCAAAATACACGAAACAAGAATAAGGAGTCACATTTCATCACTGTACCATTGCGGCGTCCAACCCGATCCCATCATATCGATCCACATAGGGTACCCATCGAGCCATAATACTCAGGCTCACTAATCACATGTGCGTCAACATCGAGCACAACAGAGTGCACAAAATATAATTGTGGGGAAAATCATTAGAAACAAACAATATCGAGAAAGACAAGCACAACTATGGTGCAATAAGAAAATCAACATCACAAAGGCTATCTAGCCCATAATGCCATGAGGCGTAAATCGAATCACAATATGCGTGCGAAGAATCATTTAGACCTCACAACCCATCGTATTATAAGAGAGAAACATATAACATAAACCAAGGAACGAATAACATCCATTTCGCCCGATGATATACTTGTGATAACAATTGCGCAAAAACAAACAAATCTGATCCGACATAGGATACACATTCTCATTAGGATCAAAAGCAACTCCCAAACCAATTTTCGATTATCCCCCCAATGCGTAGTTAACCCTCTAAAGGTCCATAGAAATCTTCCGTAAAACCTACTAAATCATCCAATCCTCAACATTTCTTTACAGCTCGCAATCAAGGATTAGCCTGCCAACGAGAACATCCCGTCTCTGGACCTCACGAATACCAGAATTTTCCTTCCAAATTTCAACACCGCTACTCAAATGGCTGACACGTAACTCATACTAATCATCTTTCGGTAATGCACCCATAAATCAAAATGCAATGTATATGCCAACAGGCGCTCTGGTGAAAACACATAGTGCCAGCCAAAACCTTAAACACCGGAAATCGTCTGTACCATCAAGAACTCATATCCTTCCCTTCAAAACTAACTGCAACCTTGTACATGCAAATTTTCAACCCCACGCGGCGCATCGCTTCTAATATGCTAATTTGCAACAATACGAAAGTCTCATAGTCAACTCTGAACCATAAGCAAATTGAACACCTCATCACTCGGGAATCTTTCATTTAACTTAATCTAGGAGAACACCACCACATGTAATATAGCTTCTATACTTGTAGAAAACATCAACTCCGACCGTGGTCATAACCATGATAAATTTTCCGGAACTCAGTAATACAAAATCGAGTAATCAGAACCAATCACCTCTAACTCAATCGAGTCACGCAGACTGCCAACCCGAAAGTAACTCAATCCGATATGACCGCCCTGACGAAACTTCCTGGGAACCCAAAGCCATTTCTTGCATCACTCTAAATTGACACGTAGACCTTCTTTGACAAGGAAATGCCGCAGATCTGATTATCATTCGCTACCGTTTTCAAGCCACCCCGCAAACAAATTCAAAAATCCTTAAAGGCTACATAAGACCCGGAACTCTCCAGAACCTTCTCGATTACTACTCATATTACTCTGATCTCCAATACACAACTAATACGCATCGAGCAACCTGTGCTTCAGTAGCATATGACCATCCAAAGAAATAACCAAGCAATATCTCGGTTCGAAAACCGATACGGTCCATGACCCCATAATCTGATCGTCATTTGGAGACTCCACCACTTAGATCGAAGCCATAGATCACCTCATCGGCACCCCAAAGTACCATATCTTCACAGTATGCCCCAATCCCGCATGACTATTTGGCTGAATACTTCAAAACCTCATGCAATACTGGTCATAGAACGCCCCGAAGACTCTGCCAAGTGCTTACCCATCATTGCAATAGTCAAACAACTTCCCCAAATGCTCTGAAATGATCACATATGCACTCTACTGAATGGAGACCTCACATGAGACACACGATCCAAACTCATCATGCAGGATATGGCCCACCGGTTATACTAAAAGCGACACTACCACTTTAGTCATAATAGCCAGGCCACCAACCAATCTTCCCAAATCTGCACTTACTAATAAGCCATATGAACCCGCCTCAACCACAAATGAACGACTAGAATATCTGTCACTGCATCCGCTTTAGAGTCTAGAAAACACATCGATGATAATCAAGCATCCATAGCCCGTCATAATCCATCAGTAGCATCACCGATCGTCGGCACATAGTGGATACTAAACGCACGAAAACACATATGAGTGATTGGGAGGAGTCAAAGTCGTAGGTTTCAAGCTGAAACAAGGTCACACGATAAGGAAGGAAGAAAGGGAAATTTTTCCAAAATGCCCTGTAGCCTTCTGAAGATAGATATGGACGTCATCATATCGATCCGCAGGACTCTACTAGACACTTGCTCATGACTCGTAGAACCTACAAACCTAGTGCTCTGTTACCAACTTGCCACGACCCAAAAATTACAGGTCATGATGGCACCTAACTTGGCACGCTAGGTAAGCCAATTAATAAAAGAAACACCCAAATAAACTTATCGAAAATTAAATTAGGATTTATTCAAACTTGTACAAATTTACCCAAGAACTGGTAGTACAACTCATGAGCTTCTAAGACTTAGAATATACAAAGCTAGTATGAATAAATACACGTTCTGTTTGAAAACTAGATAAACAGATCAATAATGTCTAAAACTACCAAGGACAAGTGGCAGCTTCTATACAGAATACACGAACATCTTCAGGGTCAGGCCGAACTTCTTCGGCGGCTCCGCTCCAATAGTCTGCACAGAGTGTGCAGAAGTGCAGTATCAGTACAACCGACCCCATGTACTGGTAAGTATCTTGACTAACCCCGTCGAAGTAGTGACGATATTTTTAGTTAAAAGATACTCATTAATGAACACTATAATGTAAACTAGCAATAGAACTAAAAGACAGAATAATAGAGTAGCGTACACAATGCGTCTGTAACGGGAAATAAAGAGTATCAGAAAGAATCACAATTTAACAGTTTCCAACATCTCAACCGGCCCTTTCCTTAGAACGAAGCCTATGAACCACAATAATCACCTCATATACTTTCATAGTGTTACAAAGTACATAAGACATCAAGTCTAACGACACGACAACACTTTTCGTGCATTTATCTCATCCTCACCATATAAGTGTAAAATAGTACCAACCAAATGATAGAAATACCGACAATAGAGATGACATGGAAGGGAAATATGCAAGCAGTAATAATAACCGAGAATATACAGAAGAACATCAGTAACAGAACATGATCTTCACAAGTTAACAAGTAAGGACATGAAGGACTAGCATGGTGGAAGACTTACACTAAGGTGCAACCGAATAGATACAACATGAGTATAATTATAAAAGCAGAAAATAGGCAAGGCATATGCAAGTTAAGAAAGTAAAAGACATGGACAACACCACAACAATTTAGATAGAGGTCAAGTACGTGACAATAACAACATATCACACAAAATATATAATGGCGACAATGACAACTCAAGGTAAAGGCGAAACTGTATATACAGAAAACAGATATCACTAAATAATGCACGGAAACACCCTTCGTGCCATGACCTCACAATATTAAAAGCATAACAATATAAATGAAATGGCACGACATCACCCTTCGTCCTTTACACTCTTCCCCTCACATGATAATGTATATGAAATGACACGGCATCACCCTTCGTGCTTTACACTCTTCCTCACATGATAATGTTATGAAATGGAACGGCATCACCCTTCGTGCTTTACACTCTTCCTCACATGATAATGTATATCAAATGGAACGACATCACCATTCGTGCTTTACGTTCTTCCTCACATGATAATGAATGTATATACTGGCCCGAGATCACCCTTCATGCTTTAAACTCTTCCTCACATAATAATGAATATAAACAATGGTGCGACATCACCCTTCGTGCTTTACACTCTTCCTCAAATGATAATGATATAAACAATGGCACGGCATCACCCTTCGCGCTTTACACTCTTCCTCACATAATAATAAATATAAACAATGGCACGTCATCATCCTTCGTTCTTTACACTCTTCCTCACCAAGTATATAAATTTCAATAAGGTAGCTAGGTAGGAATAATAAATAACATCGAGGAGAGTGTCAAACGAATATTGCAAACAAAGTCTCAATCACTACTTTCCAAACAAACAATAATTCAATGAATGCTCAAGGCTACATAATTCAAGTACTTCAATAATTCCCACGATTTATCAACAACACAAGCATGTAATCTAGCACCTCAAAATATCGACCATAGCAACATATTAATGACTATGCATAAGATGCACGAATTTGGCATATCTATGTATTCTAAGAATTTCCATCAAATTGATCAAGTTATGTTAGGCTAAGTCTTGATTACTAACATCTTATGCTACGTTCTTAATATTGGTAAAACAAGTAAGGCATGAATCAAGGGAGTTACACAAATGCTAATAAACACAATTAGAGCACAATCTACCCCCGAGCATGATTAACCCCGGCACATACATGTATGCTCGTCACCTCATATATGTATCACCCCCGCATGTAGAAAACAATGACAAATAGGAGGAAAAAATCCCTCAACAAAGCTAGGCAAAACACTTACCTCGATTCGTCTAACTCAACACTTAACTTAGCCCTTTTCCTATACAAATTTGCCTCCACTCGACTCAATCTTGTTCTGAAAATTAACAGGCACAACTACATCATCATAAACATTATCCATAGTCTCCAAAGCGACTGCATGTTGGCATTGGACTGGCGCAACTTGCTAGATGAATATTCTGTTGCACAACTTTCTGCTTATTCTTGCAAGTATCGTACCAAGTAAAAAAAACATGGAACTGATGTGATCTTTATGAGGTGAGATCGGAAAACAAGATTCAACAACACAGAGGGCTGTATAGAAATTTTGCAGAGTGTCACGACGAGCAGGGAGAGAATCGGCCGGAACATGTTCAGTTTCAGAATGATACTGCTTGAGTGTTTGGATATCATCTTCGAGGTTTCGAGCTTCCCGTTCGGAGTAACTGGAAGCGATGCAGTTTCGTAATGGACGGTAGAGATCGAGTGATACAGTTTTCTTCTCGAAGATTGCTAACATGACGTTTGTCGCCGCCGTAGACGAAGATGACGCCATGGTTTCCGGTGACCTTTTTGTAGCAGTGATGCTTTCAATAGATACATAGTCTATTTTTTTTTAGCTTATAGATAAGGAAAGACATTTCGATGGTGTGAACAGCCTCTGCAGCCACGAAAAGATTGTCGTGATCGTGGACAATGGCGCGTAGCAGCACTAACGCTGCCATGCCAGCGACCATCGCCAGAAAAGCCTTCACCTTTGGCGGTTGCCGTCGAACCCATGTTGATAAGGCGTGGAACGGCCTCCTCAGCGCCTTCATTATGCTTTCTTTGTTGTGGCAGTGATGGCAAGTGAAAATTTCATTGCAACAAGGAGCTCGGAGTTTACATCGTCGCCGATAATGATCACATCCGTAAAGCATTTTGCCAAAGTCTTCTCTGGATTATGAGAGTATAGTACAACTGTGGACCTCTGTAGTTACGTGTGGGTAATAGATACGAGAAAAAAGGTGATAATTTTAGAGTACGTACCAATGATTCAGAAGTTCAAAATTAGTTCATAAAACGCGAACATTGGACCAAGTAAGGAATCCACTACCAAGACATGGCTTAAATATTATATTAAACCTGTACCGGGCTCCGGAATCAAAATACGGGCCCAATACCAATGAGATCAATCATTAATCAATTTCGTTAAATCCTTAGAATTTTAGTCTTACAATCTTTCGTCAAAAATTCATTTCTCGAGTTAGGGACCTAGGAATTCGATGTAGGGCACGCGCACAGGTCCCATATTTTATTACGGATCCACCGGGACTGTCGGAACACGGGCCCGGGTCCGTTTACTCAAAACATTGACTAAAGGTCAACTAAGATCACTTTTAAAGGCTAAAATTATTATTTTATCAAATTTCCACACAAGGGCTTTCCGGATACACCTCCTAACTGCGCACGCAAATCAAGAAGGAATAAAAGGAGGCTCTAAAGGCTTTGAAACATAGAGTTTGGTTCTAAATCACAGAGCGAAGTGAAGATACTCAAAACGGCCAGTCGGGTTGTTACACCTTTGTGCTCGATTTCAGGCAAATCCAAAGGAGTCTCACTTGACCGTTGTCAAGAGAATCTTGAGATACTTGAAAGTCACCACTGACCTTTGTCTTTGGTATCCAAAAGGTAGTAACTTCAACCTAGTGAGATATGTTGATGCTGATTGTGTAGGTTTTCTTGTGGATAGAAAGAGCACTTCAGGTTGTATTCCCATATTTTGTGATAACACCAATACAATTAGCACGACCAAGAACCCGGTTCATCACAAAAGATCTAAGCACATAGATGTTGGGCATCGTTTTCTGAGGGATGACTTTGAAAAAGGTTTGATCACTATGAAATTTTGTGCTACTAATAAGCAAATAGTTGACATATTCACAAAAGCTTTGAGTAAAGATCACTTTGAAAGGAACAAGTTAGAATTAGGGATGATTAAGATCACCTTAAAACAACTGATTCTAACTTAATAATTGGTTAGATAATTTATGAATTTTGTAAATAATCAGATTAGATATTGCTCGGTCTCATACTTTCATTAGTATACTCTTGTGTCATGTGCAAAAATGTCTCACTGATGTCTAATGATATTATCCTTATTTTCTTGTAAAAACTCGGTCTTACACAAGAGAACGTTCAGTGAAGAACCTTGTTCATTGAGCTTATAAGGTATGTATACTACACTCTGCATAATTTGAAATAACTGCATATGAATCATGAACTGAAAAGAGTCCCACTTTATCCCAAACTACTTTGAACCAATTATCTACAAATGAACTAGTTTCATCAAGAATCCCACGCACCATAATTGCCAAAATATTTGGGGAAGAGTCTGACTCCTCCTTAAACTGAAACTACTAAGATGAAAAGACTTCTAACCTCCAAAAAGTTGTTGTTACACACTCAACATTTTCATCTTTAAATTGATCTAACCTTACCGTCTTATCTCAATATTTTTTTCGAAAGATCAAACTCTCCAACACCTTAAAACTCTCTCTATTTTTCTCAAGTTTCTGAACTGATCAAATGGTAAACACCCAAAGAACCTTCACCCACACTTTCAACCACCCAAACCCCCAAGAAAAAGCATATCAAAATGATTGCAAGAAACACAGTGGCCAGTAAAGAACAAGCTAAGAAATTGAGTGAGATGCTACAAGCCAGTCAAGCAGAAGAACTATATAATTTTGATGATCTGGTCTGCGACTAAGGGGGAAGAACCAATTTCTTCTAAAATTGAACAAGTAACCTCTACGTTTCTTCACCTCTGATTTTGGTTTCGAAATTGTAGAAAATCTTGAGAATGGTTTGTTCTAGTTGGGTGTGTGGCTGGTATTGAAAAGGGAAATCTTGTTACTAAAGAAATGGTGGTAAAAAATGAAAAGTAAAAATAAAAGGAGAAAGGGGGTGTCGAGGCTGATGCGAGGGGAAGGGTGGAAGAACAAGTGGCTGGATTTGATTCGCCCATTAGTTATAGATTACATGATGAGACATGAGAAATGGTGGTATGGAGTGAAGAGAATAGTTATAATGAGGAGACTATGAATGAAAGTATGAGGATAGAATCACAGGAGATAGGTGGTGGTTCTAATGATAGAAGTGCAACGGATGGGCTGGTTAGGTTAAGGAAACGGTTTCATGAACCAGTTCCTCCTCGTGATAAAATAGAAAAGAGTCCCAATCTACTGAAAAAGGTGTCATATAGTTACAATCAAAAGAAGAAGAAGCAGAGTAAGGCCAATGTAAAAAGGCCTTAGCTGAGAGTGTCAAGAAAGTCGTTTTGAAAAAAAAAACTAGTCAGCCAAGTAGAGTAGTCCGGATTGAGGAGATGAACCTGGTTCATGAGGATGAAGAAAAAGATGTGGAAGTAACCATACCTAGTTCCAAAAAGAGAAATATATTTCAAGTAACAAAGGTTGTGGCAGAGGGTTCAATTGTGACTAAAACAACTACGTTTACCAAAAAGAGCATAAAGGCTCAAATAATGGAATAAAATGGTTAAGGATGTTAAGATTGAAAGATTGAAGACTAGGTTGGCTGAAGTAGAGGCTGAGAGACTATCTCATGTATGAGCTTACAAAGTAAAAGGAGAACAATGGTGGTATTCTTTAAGATATGTTGAAACTACTTCAAGAGAAGAACTAAGAACCTGGTCCTTCCCAGTCCTAAATCTTTTCTAGCCCAATTGTAACCAATAACCCAAGTGGGATTTCTCTGTTTTTACTCATGGTTGTATGTTTTTATTTCTTCTTATGCTTTGTGGTAGGATCTTATCAATCAATCAAATTCACTGCTTTTGCCCTAAATATTTGTTGATATTTCTTATATGGCTAATATCCTTAGATTGAAAAAGAGAAAATTGAATCCATGATTGCAATTGAAGTAGCCCCAGTGGCCATGAGTGATATCTGTTAAAATCTTGTTACTTAACTTAATTATGCAACTTTTCTATGATGCCAAAAGGGGGAAAATAAGGTGTGCTTTTGCTTTTGACTACGATGTTTATAACCTAATGAACCCGGTCCTTGATGGTTTGTGTCTTTAAAATAAAAAGTGTTCGAACAGCGTGTTGCTGTTGAACTGAGTTGAACCAGGTTTCATGCTTATGAAAAACACGAAGTTTGTCATAATCAAAAGGGGAGAATTTGTTGGCCTGAGGAAGTTTGTTTTGATTATTGACAAAGGAACACATGCATGAACCAGGTCCATGAACAATGCTCACAGGTGACAGACATAATCAAGCAAAAGGCTTGCACGTGAAAGGGATAAGTATAAGTGGTTATATCTGATATTCCCTGAACGAAAAGGTTTCATATTTGATAAGGAGCAGGACTCCTTGCTTGAAGAGAACTATATCCAAGATAAAGGAAGAGTTAGAAATTGGAGTTGACTAGAACTCTTCCACCAAGGAAGAGTAAAGCATTAGACTTCTAGTTAATCTTTATTTACTAACTCTATATATATCAGTTGTATTCTTTTATACAGGTGATGCACACATACTGAAGTTAAGAACGAATTGAGAGCAAAATAGCAAGGCATTTTGTGAGCAATTCTTGTAAGATTTAAGAGTGCAATCCTGAAGCTACACGAACCAGATTGA
The DNA here is from genome assembly GCA_005239495.1 of Nicotiana undulata. Classification (NCBI taxonomy): domain Eukaryota; kingdom Viridiplantae; phylum Streptophyta; class Magnoliopsida; order Solanales; family Solanaceae; genus Nicotiana; species Nicotiana undulata. Next base: position 65,225 of record ML255392.1, read on the forward strand.
AGAACCAGCTCTATAAAGAGTTTCATGTGTCTTTCTTTATTTCTAATTCAAAGTGTAGTAGGCGTTTTGAGTTGTACCTTTCTGCTTTCTTAGAAGCAAATTGTACTAGGTACCTGAGTTGTATCTTTCCAGTTAGAGTTAACTTAAAGTAGTCGCAACATCTTGTGGCGCGTTGCTATAAGGGTTAGAGTTAATCCTTAGGTTTGCAAAAGGTTGTAAACTCGAGTTGTATTGTTCAAGTTAGATTTAACTTGAAGCAGTCGCAACAGCTTGTGGCTGGTCACTATAATGGTTGGAGTTAATCCTTAGGTTTGCAAGAGTTTGTAAACTTTGTTATTGGCTCGCTGTTGTAGTGAAGTGTTTGGAGAAAATCCTATCGGGTATTAGGTCATGATTTATTCACCTTTTGAGCCGGGTATTTTTCACATAACAATCTTTGTGTCCTTTACTTTATGTATTTATTATTCCACAACAATAGTATAAGGAACACATAGAAAAACCAGGCCCTTCTATAATCTGTGCATGCAAAACCACACAAATCACCTCCCCTATGTGGTATTGAAGTAGAAAACACCAATTTGGCTTTTATCCATTTGAAAAGGACCCTTAGCTCCCTTAGGTAGCTGTTGATTTGAGAAGTTGAAAGTTCCATCTTGAGACTTGACACCCATTTTTGCTAACCAATTTGCTAATTGGTTGGTCTCCCTGTAACAATGCTTAATATAGGCATTAGGATTGTAAAGTAGTTGATTGGTCATGTAAGCAATTTGACTCATTCTAAGGTTACTTGCCTTTTTTCTTCCTTAGCATTTATGTAACCAAAGTTGAGTCCAACTCTAAGGTGAAGGTCATAAAGCCATTTTGTATACACCAATTCACTCTGAACCATGTTGCATAGGCTTCTGCCAAATTGTGATTGTTGCATCTGTATGGGAATGAAAATGCCATACTAATGTCACCCTTATCACCCCTCAAAGAATCACCCAAACCAGATTTCCCATCTTATTTATTAAAGCTACCATCCGTGTTTAGCTTGAGGAAACCTTGCTCTATTTTTTCCCAATAGACAACCGTAGTTCTTGAAATTGGACGCATCCTTGTAAAAGTTTCATAGAATCTGCTCTGAGGCATTGTAAGATTACAATTTGAAGCTTTCTTGATTGCTGCCTCTACGATCCAACTGACCTAAATTTTCAATTTGTACATGCTAAACATTTTCTGATCTCCATACCTGCAAGCCCAATATTCTTTCCACAGTATCCAACATATAACTATAAGAGTAATATGTAGCACCAATTTATGAACATCATTAACATAGCTAGTTTGCCACCAAGTGTCTAACATATATCTAATAGGATGATGGTGATAACTAATGCAAAGAGGGTAGCCAAAAAGTTTCCATACATAATTGGCAGCTTTTTTCGGAAACATGATGTATAATTTCATCATTCCGCGTAACACAACTGTTACACCTAAAAACTAGAGGCTTACCAAACTTAGCAATAATGTCATCAAATGGAAGTTTTCCTATCTATAATCTCCAAACTAAAAAAGATATTTTAAAAGGGATACAAGAATGCCATACCTTACTCAAAAATTAATGCTTTGGTCTAGAAATTCTTACCAGGTCCTATGCCGCTTTGTTGAAATATTTTATCACTATTAGTGAGATCCTAGTAGGATTTACCATCTTTGTTTTGGTCCCCAATCTCGATATTCAAGATGCGATGAATGATATGGTCTGGAAGATAATCTTTTAGCTTGTTAATGTTTCATTTTTCATCAATTATGAAATCACTAACTAGAGTTTTAGAACTTCTGTTAGTGGCTGGAAACAAACCAGCTAAATGGCCCTTTGAGGACAAATTGTCCCACCAAAAATTACATTTGCCTGAGTTAATCTGCCAGATGATATGCCTTTCAGCAATATTCCTCACTTTAAGCACATGATTCCAAGCGTGAGAATTGCCAGAGGCCCATAAATTAGTAACCATGTGAGATCTAATAACATAAGTTTCCCTTCAAGATGATGTGGATATGATCCTCCACCATCTTTTTATAGCCAACATGTTACTAATATCTTTAATTTTTCTAACACCAATGCATCCTTCATTCATAGGGACACAAAGATTATTCCAAGGACTCCAATGATAATTGTTTCTACCAACAGTATTGCCCCAAAAAACAATTAGCAATTTTTTTTTCAATTAATTTGAATATCCCTTTAGGTGGAGGCATATCAGACAAAGTATAAATGGGTAAGTATTGTAGAACACCATTAATTAAAATAATTTTACCACCATAAGATAAAAATTTTCCTTTACATCCACTCAATCTTTTAACAACCTTGCAAACCAAATTACCAAAATATTCAATCTTTTTTCTACCCACATACAAAGGACAACCCAGATAGTTGAAAGAAAATTTCTTGTCCATAAAACTAGTACAGTTCCTAATTCTATTAATCCTATTAGCAGCAGTCTTAGGAGCAGTCAAAAAGAAACTCTTGTCTCTGTTAACCAATTGAACATAACTCTTTTCATAGTTCATAAGTTGTTTCATAACTAGATTAATAAATTTAGAATTACCACTACAAAAAATAACAATATCATCTGCATAAGCTAAATGGTTGATTTTAGGAAGCCTATCGGCCATTGAGAAAGGCAAAAACTTAGGATGATGGTATAGTTTATTTAAGAGATCTAGACAAAACCTCGGTATGAATAATCAATAAAGAAGGTGAGAGCCGATACCCCTACTTGAGACCTTGAGAGGAAGAGAAAAAATCATATCTAGAACCATTCACAATAATAGAGTACCAAACATTGGAGATACAATTATGAATCATACTAATCCAATATTCAGAAAAAGAAATCTATTCAAGCCAGACATAACAAAAGGCCATGACATTCTATCATAAGCTTTAGCCATATCAAACTTGATCACAATATTGCCACCCTTATTCTTTACAGAGATATTATGGATAATCTCTTTAGCAAGTAAACATTTTCCGAAATTAACCTATCTTTAACAAAACCACTTTGGTTGGCAGAAACAAGTTTATGCAGGAAAGGATTAAGTCTTAAAGACATAATATTGGAGATAATCTTATTAGAAAAATTAGAGAGACTAATAGGCCTGAAATCAGAAAAGCAAGAGGGTATATCAATTTTAGGAATCAAAGTCAAACAAGTATGTGAGAAGAATTTAGTCAAGAAGTAGGCTTGCCTAGTAATACGATAGGCGCCATCACGACTATGTATGGATTTTGGGTCGTGACACGATGGTACTAGGCCAACTGACTTCCACAATACTACTATAATTCATTCAAAGATATGCTAACTTTTTGTATAACAGAACTTCATAAAAGAAACAAGAATTGAACTCAAAAATAGAAATGCGGAAGAAAAGCCCCAAACCTTGGGGTGTCACTGAGTCATGAGCAACTACTAAATTTGGTCCGACAATAGCAAGACTAGCATAGTCTAGAAAGTCCAAAATACAACTAAGGGAAAGATAGAGAAGAAGAAAGCAAAGTTGCGAATGCCGGGCAACTACCTTGCTATCTCCAATGATCAGCTACTGGAATATCAGCAGCCGCTATCGTGACCAGAAATGACTGGATCTGCACACAAGGTGAAAGGAGTAACGTGAGTACACCAACTCAGTAAGCAACAAAAGTAAATAAGGACTGAGAAGTAATGACGATCTAAATGCAAGTACAATTCATTTCACAAAATTTCAGTAAGGTATGGCGTGCTTTACATCCTGAGTTTAAGTCAGACAAGCTTGTTTAAATCAAATTCAAGTAAGTCAATAAGAAATATCTTTCAACAGTTCTCAAACAAGGACTCAAAGCAACTATGTGCATAAATAAAGAAATCATATACCGCCCCTCGGGCATACATTACTCAGTCCTCCCAATCACTCCAACCTCACAATCACTCATGCCTCACAATCGCTCAGCACTCGGCACCCGCACTCAGTAGGTACCTGCACTCACTAGAGGTGTGTACAAACTTTGGAGGGGCTCCTTCAGCCCATGCGCTATATCAGTGCCAATCATGGCAGAATCAATGAAATATGTTGCTCCGTGCAACCCGATCCCATAAATGTCCTCACAAATCAGGCCCTCGGCGTCACTCATTCATCAATCTCTCCAGTCTCTTGGGCTCTCAGAAATCAAAGTAATCAGCCCAAACAACATTGACATGATGCATCAAATAGAATAACAGAGGCTGAGCTATGATGTAAGAATGCATGAACATGACTAAGTATGGAATATCAACTAAAACAGTGAGAGGACAACAAGAAACGACTGCTAAGGGTCCAAACAATACCGGCATAAAGCCTAGACGGTATCTAGCATAATTTTTAGTAAATATTTCTATAACACATAAGGAGCATATAACTAGCAACAAGTTGTGCAATTTTACAGTTTCCACGGGACAGACCAAGTCACAACCCCTGTCGGTGCACGCCCACGCGGTCATCTAGAATGTGCATCACCTCCAAATAGTCACATGACACAAAAATTCGGGGATTCATATCGTCAGGACCAGATTTACAACTGTTACTTACCTAAATCCGAGCAAATTCCTACTTTGCAATGCCCTTGTCTCTCGATTCAGCCTCCAAACACCCCGAATCGAGCCACAAGAAGTACAATACCATTAATATATTCTAAAGGAATCAATTCCATAAGAAAAACTACTAAATTAGACTCAAAACCCAAAATCTATTCAAACCCGGCCCCCCGGCCCACGTCTTGAGACCCGCCAAAAGCCACAAAACATGAAAGACCTTACACTCACGAGTATAACCATACTAAATTCATCACAATCCGGAATTATTTGGTCTCTCAAATTCCCAAAATACACTCTCCAAAATCCCAAGCCATAACCCTCAATTTTCACTCCAAGAACCCACTAATTATATGAGAAATGAACGAGAAAACACCATAGCTATGGATAATTAGGCTTAAGGGACTTACCTCACTGAATAGACTTGAATTTCCTTCAAACATCACCTCAAAAGCTCCAAAGTACGAGTTAAAAATGGCGAAAATGAGGAAAAATCTTGAAGTCCTCTATTTATACATTCTGCCCAGTGAAACCGCATATGCGGTCTTTTAACCGCACCTACAGTGCCGCCTCAGCGGAAACTAACTTAACGTACTAGCCCCGCCTACGTCCCAGGTCTCGAACCCACGGACGCGCACCTGAGCTTTTCCTCCGCTTCTGCGGAACCGGCCAAATTCCTCTGTTCCGCATCTGCGCCACAGGTCTTGAACCTGCGGGTTCGCAGATGCGATCGCCATATCGCACTTGCAATTCCAGTCCAACTCAATATTGACCGCATCTGTGACCTCCTAAGCGCTTCTACGGCCTCGCACCTGCGGCTTTCTCTTCGCAGGCGCGGAAAACACCACCAGCAGCAGTTTAGCTGCATTTTCCAAGTTCCAAATCTTCCGTTAACCACCCAGAATCACCTCGAGGCTCTTGGGACCTCAACCAAACATACCAACACATACCATAACATCATACAAACTTAGTCAAACCTTTGAATCACTCAAAACAACATCAAAAAACCAAATTACCCTCGGATTCAAGCCTAAGAACTTCTAAACTTCCAAATTCCGCAAACGACATTGAAACCTATCAAACCACGTCCGAATGACCTCAACATTTACACACACGTCACAAATAACACCACAAACCTACTCCAACTTCAAAAAATCCATTCTGACCCTGATATAAAATTTTCCACTGCAAACCAAAATTGCCAAATTTTCAACTTTCACCAATTCAAGACTAATTCCACTACGGACCTCCAAATCACATTCCGGACGCGCTCCTAAGTCCAAAATCACCTAATGGAGCTAATGGAACAATCAAAATTCATATCCTTTATCGTTTACACATAAGTCAACATTCGGTTGATTTCCAACTTAAGTTTCTAATAAAGAGATTACGTGTCTCAATTCGCTCCGAAACCACTCTGGACCCGAACTAACTAAGCCGACATATCATAATACAACTAAAGAACACAAACAGAAGAAGAATCAGGGAAACGGGGCTATAACTCTCAAAATGACCGGCCGAGTCGTTACATCCTCCCCCTCTTAAACAAACGTTCGTCCTCGAACGGGTCTAGAAATATACCTGGAGTCTCAAATAGGTGTGGATATCTCCTCCGCATATCCCACTCGGTCTCCCAGGTAGCCTTCTCCACATGCTGACCTCTCCTTTGCACCTTCACTGAAGCTATATCCTTTGACCTCATCTTCCGAACCTGCCGATCCAAAATGGCCATCGGCTCCACATCATAATCATATCACCCTCCAACTGAACTGTGCCGAAGTCCAAAACATGGGACAGATCACCAACATACTTTCGAAGCATAGAAACGTGAAACAATGGATGCACACTCGCCAAGCTGGGTGGCAAGTTAAGCTTATAAGCCACCTCCCCTATCTTCTGAAGCACCTCAAAAGTCCCAATGAACCGGGGGCTCAACTTGCCCCTCTTCCCAAACCTCATAAAACCTCTCATGGGTGATACTTTCAGTAGAACCTTCTCCCCAACCATGAAAGACACGTCACAGACCTTCCTGTCCGCATAGCTCTTTTTCCTAGACTGCATCGTGCGAAGTCGCTCCTTAATCAATTTCACCTTGTCTAATGCATCCTGGACCAAGTTTGTGCCCAAGAGCCTAGCCTCACCCGGCTCAAACCATCCTGGTGGATATCTACGCCTCCTCCCATATAAAGCCTCATACAAAGCCATCTGAATGCTTGACTAATAACTGTTGTTATATGCAAACTCCGCGAGAGGCAGAAACTGGTCCTGAACCCCCAAAGTCAATGACACAATTACGTAACATGTCCTCCCATATCTGAATAGCACTTGGACTGTCCGTCTGTCTGAGGGTGAAAGGATGTGCTCAACTCAACCTGAGTACCCAACTCCCGCTGCACGGCCCTCCACAATTGCGATGTAAACTGAGTGCCCCTATCTGAAATGATGGAAACTAGGACACCATGCAAGCAATCAATGTCTCGGATAAATATCTCAGCCAACCGCTCTGAAGTGTAAGTAGTACCAAATAGAATGAAGTGCGCGGACTTGGCCAGCCGATCCACAATAACCCAAATAGCATCGAACTTCCTCGAAGTCTGTGGGAGCCCAATTACGTAGTCCATGGTGATCCACTCCCACTCCCACTCCCACTCCGGGATCTCTAATCTTTGAATCAAGCCACCCGATCTCTGGCATTCATAATTAACCTGCTGATAGTTGAGACACCGAGCCACAAACCCAACTATATCCTTCTTCGTCAGCCTCCACTAATAGTGCTGTCTCAAATCCTGGTACATCTTCGCAGCACCCAGATGGATGGAATATCGCGAGCTGTGGGCCTCTTCAAGAATCAACTCTAAGAGCCCATCTACATTGGGAATACATATCCGGTCGTGCATCCTCAACATGCCATCATCACCAATGGTCACATCTCTGGCATCGCCTCGCTAAACCATGTCCTGAAGAACGAGCAGGTGGGGGTCGTCATACTGACACTCCCTGATACAGTCATAAAGAGAAGACCTGGAGACCATGCAAGCCAATACCTGACTCGGCTCCGGAATATCCAATCTAACCAGATGGCCCGCTAAGACCTGAACATCCAATGCCAAAGGTCTCTCTGCTACTGGAAGATATGCTAAACTCCCCAAACTTTCTGCCGGACGACTCAAGGCATCGGCTACCACATTGGCCTTCCCCGGATGGTACAAAATAGTGATATCATAGTCCTTAAGAAGCTCCAACCATCTCCGCTGACGCAAATTAAGATCCTTCTGCTTAAACAGATGATGTAAACTCTGGTGATCAGTATAGATGTCATAATGAACCCCATACAAATAGTGCTGCCAAATCTTCAAGGCATGAATAATAGCTGCTAACTCAAGATCATAGACATGATAGTTCTTCTCATGAGTCTTCAACTGGCACGAGACATAGGCAATCCTCCTACCTTACTACGTCAGAACACATCCAATACACGGTGTAAGAACCTGAAGCTGATGGCAAAACTAACACTGGAGTTGTGGTCGAAGCGGTCTTGAGCTTCTGAAATCTCTCCTCACACTCATCGGACCACTTGAATGGAGCACCTTTTTGTGTCAATTTGGTCAAGGGTGATGCAATCAATGAAAATCCCTCCACAAAGAGACGGTAATAGCTCGCCAAACCAAGAAAGCTCCTAATCTCCGTGGCTGAGGACGATCTAGGCCAACTCTGCACCGCCTCTATCTTCTTCGGATCCATCTGAATACCCTCACTAGACACCACGTGCCCCAAGAATGCTACTGAACTGAGCCAAAACTCACACTTTGAGAACTTTGCATAAAGCTTCTCCTCCCTCAATTTCTGCAATACTATCTTCAAATGCTGAGCATGCTCCTCCTGGTTAAGAGAGTACACTAGGAAGTCATCAATGAATACAATAACAAATAAGTCCAAGTACGACTGGAATACATTGTTCATCAAATGCTTGAACGCTGCTGGGGCATTGGTCAGCCTAAAAGACATCACTAAGAACTCATAATGGTCATATCGGTTCCTGAAAGCTGTCTTAAGAATATCCAAATCTCGAATCTTCAACTGGTGATACCTGGACCTCAAATCAATCTTGGAGAACACCCTCGCTCCCTGAAGCTGGTCAAATAGATCATCAATACGAGGCAAAGGATATTTGTTCTTGACTATGACCTTGTTCAACTCCCTGTAATCAATGCACATCCTCATGGAACCATCTTTCTTCTTCACAAATAGAACCGGTACACTACAAGGTGACACACTAGGCCGAATAAACCCCTTAACAAGGAGTTCCTAAAGTTGTTCTTTCAACTCTTCAACTCAACCAATGCCATACGATACAGTGGAATATAAATGGTCTGGGTGCCCGGCATCAAATCAATACCAAGTCAATATCCCTGTCAGGCGGCATGCCCGGCAAGTCTGCAGGAAACACATCCGAAAAATCACGTACCGCCGGAATAGAATTAATTGAAAGAGTCTCTGCAGTAACATCCCTCACAAAAGCCAAATAGGATAGACAACCCTTCTCAACCATATGCTGAGCCTTCAAATATGAAATCACCCTACTAGGTACATGATCTATAGAACCGCTCCACTCAACCCTCGATAATCCCGGCATTGCCAACGTCACGGTCTTAGCGTGACAATCAAGAATAACATGACATGGAGACAACCAATCCATACCCACTATCACATCGAAGTCAACCATACTGAGCAGCAAAAGGTCCACTTGGGGCTCCAGAACCTCAATAGACACCACACATGAGCGATATACGCGGTCCACAACAATGGTATCGCCCACCGGAGTAGATACATGAACAGACGAGACTAGAGACTCATGGGGCATATCAAGAAAATGAACGAAATACGAGGAAACATATGATAAGTGGAACCAGGGTCAAATAATACCGAGGCATCTCGGTGGAAAACTGAAACAATACCTGTAATCACGACATCTGAATCAATGACATCTGGTCTGGTAGGGAGTGCATCGAAACATGCCTGACCACCACCTGATCGGCCTCCCCCTCTAGGATGACCCCTAGCTAACTGACCTCCACCTCGAGCTGACTGGGCGGGCGGTAAAGTAACTGGTGCTAAAGTCGAAGGCTGACTCCTCTGCTGAGATGGACCTCCATGAAGATTAGGACACTGCCACAACATATTCCCAAACTCCCCACACTCAAAATAACTCCCTAGTGCCGGTGACGGGGACTGAAGGGAGCCCCGGGCACCGGGATAACTGGTAGAAGAACCTGGCATAGAGGAGCCCTAAACTGATGGAGCACGGGACAAACTCTGGGCTGGTAGGGCACTGAGTGATGAGTGGACTTGATGAGAACTGTGAGAACTATGGCCTGATGATGCACCACAGTGAACTGGGAGGGCTGTCTGAACATGCCTGAATGGACGACCTCTATTGTGCTGGAACTGACCCCTGTAAGGAGAACCACTAAATCCACCCTGTCCTCGAGGCCTCTTGGCCTCCCTCTCAACCCTCTCCTGACCGCGAACCATCTCAATCTGCCGAGCAATGTCGATAACCTCATCAAAAGTAGTACCAAACAATCTCTCTCTCTGGTCATAAGCAGTCGCAACTGAAAAGTAAGGCCATTAATAAACCTCCTGATCCTCTCCCTGTCTGTGAGAACCAACCATATAGCATGACGGGCAAACTCTGAGAATCTCATCTCATACTGCATCATAGATATATCACCCTGACAAAACTGCTCAAACTGTCTGCGCAACTCCTCTCTACGGGACCGAGGCACAAAATTCTCCGTAAAGATAACGGAGAACTGCTGCCAAGTAAGGGGTGCTGCATCGACTTACCTATGCCTCTCGTAAGCCTCCTACTAACTGAATGTAGTCCTAGAGAACTGGAAAGTAGTGAACGAGACCCCGCTAGTCTCTAGAATACCTGTTGTACGAAGTATCCTATGACACTTATCCAAGAAATCCTGAGCATCTTCATCCTCTGCATCACTGAAATATGGAGGCTGGAGTCTCCCAAACCTCTCCAACCTACATTGCTCATCCTCAGTCATAGTAGGAACCACATAATCCTGAGCAGCTGCAATCAGCTGGACTGGTGGTGCCTCGATGTCTGGAGTCCCTTAACAACCTGCTTGGGTGTGGGGGTGGCGGGAGTCTGAGTGCCTCCTCCGGCTTGAGAAGTGGCTGCGGCCATCAAAATAGAGACCGCTTGAGCAAGTCTGATACACAGTATCATAATCTGAGCTAGGGCCTTTCGAAGGCCTGGAATCATAATAGGCACATGTGGTGCCTGAGTTGGTCCCACTGGAGCATCTACCATGAGGACCTGGTCCTGATCTGGAGAAACTAGAGGGGTGGGGAGGGGGGAGGGGCTGCAAGTGCTGCCCCGACTGCTGTGCGAGCTGCACCTCTTCCCCTACCATGGCCTCTACCGCGACCTCAGCCTCTCGCGACCCTAACTGGTGGTACTAGTTGGTGGCCCTCCTGTTCGGTACTGCGAGTCCTCACCATATGTCAGAGAATTAAACAACATAAGTTTAGTTACCAAAATAAACAGATTCGCACGACAAGAATTCAATAATGTGAGATTTTCCCTAAAGGTTCTGCAGCCTCTCGAAGATAAGTACAGACGTCTCCATACTAATCTGCAAGACTCTACTAAACCCGCTCATTACTCGTGAGACCTATGTAACCTAGGATCTAATACAAAATTTTCACGGCCCTAAACTCAAACCTGTCGTGATGGCGCCTATCGATGGTACTAGGCCAGCCGACTTCCACAATACTACAATAATTCATTCAAAGATATGCCAAATTGTTTTTTGTATAACAGAACTTCTTAAAATAAACAAGAGTTGAACTCAAAAATAGAAATGAGGAAAGAAAAGCCCCAAACCTCGAGGTGTCACTGAGTCATGAGCAACTACTAAAATCTGGTCTAACAATAGCAGGACTAACATAGTCTTGAAAGTCCAAAAACAACTAAGGGAAAGATAGAGAAGAAGAAATCAAGGCTGCGAACGCCGGGCAACTACCTTAGTATCTCCAATGATCATCTACACGAATATAAGCAGCCGCTACCTTGTAGTGGACTATTTTGTGGACGATTTTGTGTTGCTATTGGGCTACGTGTTTTACTACTGTTTTGTTGATTTTTGGAGGAGGAAGGGTGTGGATAAACACCATATAGATTTAGGGTTGTGGGCTTGTTGTTCGTCGTAACATTTACGGGTCATTTGACACGACTACGATGGTCGTCTTATGTATGAAGTGATTAGGTTATGTGTGGACTGTTTTGGGAGGCTAATATGATTATTATTGATGTTGTTTGGGCTGTTTGATGATTTTTTGACTTGTGTGAAGTCATATATAGGGGAGGTTATGTCTGTTTCATCGTAAAATATGTTATGGTTGATACATAATAGTTACGACGCTTAAAGGATAACGGTAGTGTCGTTTCTCTTATTGTAGACTAAGGAGTCGTGAAATTTGCATAGCTTGAGGTTGGGGCAGTATATACAAGGTATGTGAGGCTATCCCTTTCATTCTTTTGCACGACTCCGATTGTACATAATGCAATGAACGAGCTTCCAAAGATACTCTACTCTTAGAAGCTAGCAGTACTTACATTGTTTCCCTTATCGAACAATTGATGTTGAGGTTGCTTCTCTTATTCTTATGTTATCAATGTTGTTGGTACTTCCTGATTCTTATAAGATTCTTGATGAAGAGTTAGTCCTAATAATGTGTATGGAGAATATCGACCTTACGTCATTCCGAAAGGTTCATAATATGATTCCAATGAGTCCTGCATGCACTTTATATATATGTATCTATTTTACTCTACCGAGTCGTGCTATAGTCGGTCGGGTACGGCACCTATTGTGCAACCACCAATCAGTTGGATTTTACCGAGCTCCACGTGGTCATGTACATTTTACCGAGCCTATTACCGCCGGGTATGATATAATGATGATGACGCCCACAGAGGGGGATGTTTTAAAGGTTTATGTATATATATGCATGTATCACGCATTTCATGTCAGTAGCCCTCAGAGCTACCCAGATGTTACATGTTGTATATTCTCTATTCCCCGCTTACATTACTGTTCTTACTTATGCTTTCCTGTCTTACCTACTAAGTACTTTATTCGTACTGACGTCCTTTTTATTTGTGAACTCCGCATGTCGTGCTGCAGGTCCTGATAGACAGGTAGACGCAGCTCCCCCACCACAGTACGCTTCCAGTTCAGCGGTTATTGGCGAGATCCCTTCTCCGTACTTGCCGTGGTCTTGATATGCATTTTTGTTATAGATATTATGGGTATGTCGGGGCCCTGTTACGACTATGTTGCATTACTTATCCTCCTTTAGAGGCTCATAGACATGTGTCGGCTTATGTACAGTTTGGCATGCCTTGTCGGATGATTTTTGTTGTATACTCTTTCATGGAAGCGTGGTAGCTCCTAACTTATATGTAGTTTCTTGGCAGTCTTGTTATCCCATGTTATGCATGTTCATTCCATTATCTTTCATTGTTTGGTGTTCATAATCCATATCTACCACTTATATTGATCTCGTCGGCCCTTAAAGATAATAAGAAGATTAGATAAAATGTACGTTGGTGCTCGGCAACTATGGCCCGGGTACTAGTCATGATCCTCCAGTTTGGGTCGTGACAGATCGTTTTAGACTCTTAGGTTATTTGTAAGCATTTAATTGTATTCATTATTACATCCTATCTCTTTTATTAATGAGTTCATATTAAGCATTTAATTGAAATGGTTATTACATGTTATATCTTTCATTGTCGAGTTTTGTAACGACCCGACCAGTCGTTTTGCGTATTCGGACCCCGATCCCCAAAATAATACTTCCCGTAGCGGCTTATCATGATTTTTGACTTGAGGGAACAGGTTGTTTGGAATTTGGAAGTGTTTCGAATAGCATAGGAACACTTGGTTCCTTAAGGTTGGCTTTTAAAGCCAAGTTTGACTTCGGTCAACATTTTGAGTAAACGACCTCTGAATCGCATGTTGACGATTCCAGTAGCTTCGTATGATGATTTCGGACTTGTACGTATGTTCGGAATGGGTTTTGGATGACCCGAAAGCATTTCGACGCCAAATAAGCGAAAGAGAGTTTCCTTAAGTTAAAATTTGGTTTGGAATGTGATTTTATGTTATCGAGGTCCGAACGGAATTCCGAGACCGGGAATAGTTCTGTTATGTCATTCATGACTTGCATGCAAAATTTGGTGTCATTCCAAGTAGTATAGCTCGGGTCGGCGCATTGAAACCGAATTCAAGAACTTAGAAATTCTTAAGTTTGATCCTAGGGGTTTTAAGGGGTGATTTTGAGATTTAGCACTGTTTCGGTTGTTCTAAAGGCTCGAGCGAGTCCGTATAATGATTTAGGACTTGTTGGTATAATTGGACGGGGGCTCGGGTGGGCCCAGGTGCCTCCCAGACACCACACGAGGCCAAAAACTAGCTGAAAATGCAGCAGGTGCACATGATCTAGTGTGACCGCATGTGCGGTTGCCCAGCCGCAGGTGCGGGGATTCCGCAGGTGCGGTCTCCAGCTCCGCAGGTGCGAGCCCCAGCTTGCAGGCGCGAGACCGCAGGTGCGGAACCCCTGTAGGCCAGGCAGTGCACTTTCACTTAAACAC
>ML255394.1:2170-26504 GCA_005239495.1 Nicotiana undulata
CGTGCTGAGATTTACCTGAGTACCCAAACCTTGCTGGAATTTTCACCAAAAATTAGCTGTAAACTGGGCCCCTCGATCTGATATAATAGAAACTGGAGTGCTATGAAGTCTAACTATCTCCTTGATGTACAATTTGGCATAGCGCTCCGCTGTGTCGGTAGATTTGACTGGCAAAAAGTGAGCTAATTTTGTGAGTCGGTCCACTATTACCCAAATCGAGTCGAACTTGCGCTGAGTGCGAGGTAACCCTACCACGAAATCCATATTGATCATCTCCCATTTCCACGTCGGTATTTCCATAAGTTGAGTTAACCCACCGGGCCTCTGATTCTCGGCCTTCACCTGTTGACAATTCGAACATTTGGATACATGGTCCGCCACGTCCCTCTTCATACCGCTCCACCAATAAACTTCCGGGAGATCATGATACACTTTCGTAGAACCTGGGTGCACAGAATACCGGGATCTATGAGCCTCTGCCATTACCCTTCCCTGAAGATTATCTACATCGGGAACACATAGCCTACCTTGACATCGCAACACTCCGTCATTGTTGTCAAGTGAAAATGCCGAAATCTTGCCATTCAAAACTGCCTCCTTCAACTGTGCCAATGTTGGATCAATAAAGTGCTTCTCCTTGACTTCCGCTACAAGTGACGATTCTTCCCCATTATGCACCATAACTTCCCCCTCACCTGAGGTCGAAAGACAAACCCCCAAACTGGCCAATTGATAAACCTCCTGAGCCAAAGGCCTCTGATCCGCTTCCAAATTAGCCAAACTGCCCATAGACTTTTGACTGAGAGCGTCGGCCACCACATTCGCCTTTCCTGGATGGTACAAGATATTCATATCATAATCCTTAAGCAATTCTAACCACCTCCGCTGCCTTAGATTTAGTTTCTTCTGCTTGAATAAATACTAAAGACTCTTGTGGTCTGAGAACACATCCACGTGGACTCCATAAAGATAATGCCGCCAAGCTTTTAATGCAAACACCACAGCCGCGAGTTCCAAATCATGCGTCGGATAATTCTTCTCATGATTCTTGAGTTTCCTTGAAGCATACGCTATGAACTTCCCACGTTGCATCAACACACACCCCAAACCAACCCTTGAAGCATCGCAATAGACCACAAATCCCTCTGTACCTTCTAGCAAGGTCAATACCGGTGCCGTAGTCAATCTCGATTTCAGTTCCTGAAAACTTTTCTCACAAACGTCGGACCACTGAAACTTCACTGCTTTCTGCGTCAATTTAGTCAATGGGGAGGCGAGGATAGAGAATCCCTCCACAAACCTCTGATAATACCCAGCTAGCCACAAGAAACTGCAAACCTCCGTCGGGGTCGTTGGTCTAGGCCAATCTTTCACTGCTGCGATCTTCTGGGGATCAACCTGAATCCCTTCTCTGGAAACAACATGACCCAAAAACGCGACTGATTCCTGCCAAAACTCACATTTCGAAAATTTAGCATACAGGTGGTGATGACGAAGAGTCTGTACGACTGCTCTAAGGTGATTAGCATGATCTTCCCGACTCCGCGAGTAGACAAGGATGTCATCAATAAAAACAATCACGAAGGAGTCTAGAAATGGCTTGAAAATCCGATTCATAAGATCCATAAAAGCTGCTGGAGCATTGGTCAGCCCAAAGGACATTACCAAAAATTCAAAATGACCATAACGAGTCCTGAAGGCGGTCTTAGGAATATCCTGCTCCCTGATCTTCAATTGATGATACCTAGACCGTAAATCAATCTTGGAGAAGAACCTTGCACCTTGCAATTGATCAAACAAATCATCTATTCGAGGCAATGGATACTTGTTTTTGATAGTGACCTTGTTGAGCTGCCGATAATCAATACACATACAGAGCGACCCATCCTTCTTTCTAACAAAAAGAATCGGAGCACCCCACGGCGACACACTAGGCCGAATGAACCCCTTATCTAATAAATCCTTCAACTACTCCTTCAACTTCCTTAACTCTGCAGGCGCCATTTTTTATGGTGGGATAGATATTGGCTGCGTATCTGGTAGTACATCAATCCCAAAATCAACCTCTCTATCTGGTGGAACCCCTGGAAGCTCGTCCGGAAATACTTCAAGAAACTCATTCACAACTAACACAGACTCGGGGGCCGACACTTCTAAAGCGGTTTCCGCGACCCGGACCAAATGATAGATACACCCTTTCTTAATCATCTTCGAGGCCTTAAGGCAGGAGATAAACCTACCTTTCGGCACCACACCATTCCCCTTCCACTCAATAACCGGCTCATTAGGAAACTCGAGTATCATGACTCTCGTTCGGCAGTCGAGCTTGGCAAAGCACGAATAAAGCCAGTCCATTCCCATAATAATATCAAAATCTATCATCTCCAGCTCAATAAGATCGGCCGTGGTAACGCGACCACATACCGCGACAACACAATTCTTATAGACTTGTGCTGCTGTGATAGAATCACCAACCGGAGTTGATACGGAGAATAGCTCATGAAGCCGCTCGGGTTTTATCCCAAAACTTAAAGCAATAAATGGGGTAGCAGAGGACAAGGAGGACCCCGAATCAATAAGACCATAGCAATCAAGTGCTTGAACATTCAGAATACCTGTGACAATATCTGGAGAAGCCTCCGCGCTCTGGCTACCACTCAAAGCATAGAATCGGCTGGGTCCGCCTCTACCACGAGTCCCACCCCTAATTACACCACGCTCCGCTAGAGTTGGAGGACGCACTGAAGATGTGGTGGCTGTAGAAGCGGATGACTAGGCAAACCCCCTACCCATGCCCTGGCTGGGCGCACGGCAATCCCGCTGAAGATGACCCCTCACCCCAGATCTGAAGCATAACGGGCGATTCAAATAACAAGCCTCAGTATTGAACCCTCCGCACTAAGGGCACAGAGCCCTCCCCTGCTGCTGGAACCTTCCTCCGGGACGACCTGACTGATGGGGTCTCCTGCTGTCGGATCCTGATCTCCAATGACTATTTGGCTGATAACGGTGTACGAATGACGGTGCACTGGCTGAAGACTGAGCACAAAACTGGGATGGCCCTGATGGCCCCCTCCCCTGAACTGGTCTTCCCCCTGAAACTGCGCTCCCTGAATGACCCACTGACCGGGCTCTGCTGCTACTCTCTCTGTCTGCCCGTATCTTCAGCTTTTTAGCCTCCGTAGCCTGGGCGAATCCCACAATCTTCCCATAATTCTTGTCCGAGTGCAAAGCCAATGTAGCAGCCTCATTCACAATCAAAGGACTGAGATCCTGAACAAATCGTCGAACTCGAGCATCCATGGTCGACACTAACTGAGGAGCATACTTGGAAAACCTCACGAATTCCATGTGGTACACCTAAACACTCATACGGTCCTGCTTGAAGACCTCAAAATCATTAGCACGGGCTGCCACAGTCTCAGCAGGCAAAAAGTGATCCATGAACGCATCCACGAACTCGCTCCATCTAGCCGGAGGACTTCCCTCTCCACGGGAACCCTCGTACATCTCGAACCAGGAATATACTGCTCCCCTCAGCCTGTACGAAGCTAACTCAACCCCCTCTTTCCATGTAGCCTTCATCACTCAAAGGGTCTTGCACATCTCATCAAGAAAATCCTGTGGATCGGCCTCTGGATCCGTACCTGAGAATTCTGGAGGGGCCAACTGCAGAAACTGGTTGACTCTGGACCCGGCGGAATCTCCTTGTCCGCTGGAGGACCCAGGGGTAGCATGAGATCTTTGGGCTTGAGCGGCCACCAATTGAGTTAACATATGGATAGCTCCTCTGAGGTCCCCCTCAGACGTACCGGGACCGAAAGCTGGAACCGTAGAGAGATCACCAATGTCAGCGGGAGGGATTGCAACACCCTCCGCCGCCGCAGGAACAAGAATGCTTTGATACGGAATAGAAGGGTCCGGCAAATTCAAAGTCGGGGAGTCACTCTCACCCGCACTACCAGGTACATGATTCACAACCACACTTGGGGTGGTATTGGCCTCAAGGCCGAGTCGAGCTCTCTTCTTTGGTGCCATTGCTGAAACATTTCGGAACAAAGCACGAATTAGACAAGGACATTTCCACTCTCCACTTCACCGCACGATATAGAATAACAATGAAAAGAGTAATTTCCTAAATGTCCGTGTAGCCCCCTAATTATAAATGTGGTCGACAACACACCGATAAGAAGGGCTCTACTAGACACGGCTCCGAGACATCCTAGGACTCTTTTAAAACCTTAGGCTCTGATACCAAGTTTGTCACGCCCCAAAACCAAGGGACACGACCGGCACTCGACCGGGTAGTCCCAGTCAAGTGGACCTGGATTCCTATTTCCCTCCCACGTATTACCCCGACGTTTCCGTTGCGCATCATTTAATTATAATTAAGACGCATTCTTACAATCTGAAATTAAACCATAGAAGTCTATTGTTTCCAACAAGTGATACAATACTTACAAATATACAAAACACACAGTCTACTTTACGTGGTCTACAAGTCATACCGCCCAAAATACATAAGTACATAACCCACAATTCCTGTCTACGGAGCCTCTAGGAGTACGACGGAGTTATACAATACTTGCCGGTAACAAGGCTCCGGCTATACCTTACACAAGTACCAAAATAAGAATCCGGGAGGAAAGGTGGCATGAACCACACTGGTCCCCGAGAGGAGAGGGGCTCACCAAACAGCTTATAGGACGAAGAGGAGGCACTACTGTCGGTATGGTGAAGTACCTGCTATAGAACCACCTACAATCATCACAAGAATGTAGCGCCCCCAGCAAAAGGAACGTCAGTACATTTGAATTGTACTGGTATACATGAACAAACTTCACTCTAAGTAAACTCAATAATGCACAGGCAAGAGACAGACAGAGAGTCACACAATTACTGCACAAGGCATATAAAGATATACAATGGAAGTTCCACAATTTTCACTTTATCAAAATCACAATTTCAATTTCATCCTTGTCCCTCCTCACATCTAACCCTTATTTCTTCTGTTGTGGCGTGCAACCCGATCCAACCTGACAATTATTGCGGCGCGCAACCCGATCCCACCTGACAATTACAATCACACCCTTATCACTTCTTACATATCACCCTTATCTCCCCTATTGCGGCGCGCAACCCGATCCCACCTGACAATTACAATCACACCCTTATCACTTCTTACATATAACCCTTATCTCCCATGTTGCGGCGCGCAACCCGATCTCACCTGACAATTACAGTCACACCCTTATCACTTCTTACATATCACCCTTATCTCCCCTATTGCGGCGCGCAACCCGATCACACCTGACAATTACAATCACAGTATGCGATCGCATAACGTGTATGCGGACCGCATAGTGGTCGCATACACGGGCAGATCACTGCCCAACTGAAGGGGTGTTATACGACGCATAATGCGATCGCATAACATGTATGCGGACCGCATAGTGGCCGCATACCCGGGCAGAATGTTTTAAAAATTTGGCTCACCTGGAGGCCATTCTGCGATCCAATATGCGGACCGCATGTCAGGAATGGGATCGCATTCCTGACCGCATATTCGACACGGTCTTTTAATTTTCTAAATTTTATACCCGACCCCAGTTTCATTTAACCCCTGCCCCATTTCATTTTAACAAGTTTACTGAACAAAATAGAGAGAAGGAAAGGAGAGTTCTTGAGAAAGGAAGTGGTCCTTACATCAAAGTGATTTTCAAGGTCTCTTAGGCCTGGCAATTCGAGTAATCCCCTTCTTCCCCATTCTAGAAGGTAAGGGTTCTCAACCCCCTTTTTTTCTATTAATTTTCTTATTTTTAAACAAAGGGAGGGTTGGCCTGGATTGATTCTTAAAAATATTAGCTAAGACCTTGCATGCATGTTTAGTAATGGTGCTAATCTAGTAAGAGGGAGTGGGTTGGGGTAAAATTCACAAAGATAGAGTTGGTAATCTAATGGGTTTACATAGTGTTTGACAAAATGCTTGAGAGAGTCCGAATTGCATGCATGACTTCAAATTCTGAGTTGAATATGTCTAATTGTGAACTAGATTGACGGTACTAGTCGGTTCGGTGATTGTGAGTTAAAGTTGAAAAGGGAAACTCGACTCCAGGTATGTATTTGTAAAATCACTTGTGGTGTTCGAGCATACGGTACGTGTATTGTTCTAAATATGTGCAACAGGTTGTCCGAATTATGTTGATGTGTGAAGTGTAATACTTGTCTGTCTTCAGTTGACCACCACACTACCACGTTATGAGAAATGGTGCTAAAAGGATAATGAATCCAAGAGTATGAGTGTATATGCTAAAGGCTATGTAAAGAAGGTGTATTCTTATTGATGAAATTTTCTGTGATTGAATGCGTCGCATAACACCTAATTTCTCAAAAAATTAAGTTCTTTCAAATCCTGGGTATTTTTACAAAATCAAGGTCCGTTTTTAAGAATTTCCATAGAGATAACAACTCGGGGACTTATTCGGGCATTATTTTGAGCAAGAAATTTTACGGGTCTTTACAGAAATGATAGATACCGGAATACCATGGAGGTGAACAATCTCCCTGATATAAATCTCTACCAACCTCTTGGAGGAATATGTTGCCAACACTAGAATGCAATGGGCTGATTTGGTCAGCCAATCCACAATAACCCAAATAGCATCAAACTTTCTCAAAGTCCGAGGAAGTCCAACCACAAAGTCCACGGTGATCCGCTCCCACTTCTACTCTGGAAGCTCAATCTACTAAAGTAACCCTCCTGGTCTTTGATACTCATATTTGACTTGCTGACAGTTGAGACACTTGGCCACAAACTCCACTATATCCATTGTCATCCTTCTCCACCAAAAGTGATGTCTCATAGCCTGGTACATCTTCGCGGTACCCGGATGAATGGAATACCGCAAGCTATGGGCCTCTTCAAGAATCAACTCCCGAAGCCCATCCACATTGGGCACATAGATCCGACCCTGTATCCTCATCACACCATCATCTCCTATAGTAAAATCTTTGACATCACCTCGCCAAACCCTGTCCTGAAGAACCAGAAGGTGGAGATCATCATACTGGCGCTCTCGAATGCGGTCATAATGAGAAGATCGAGAAACCACACAAGCTAATACCCGGCAACGTTCTGAAAGATTCAACCTCACGAACTGACTGGCTAAGGACTGATCATCCAATGCTAAGGTCCTCTCAATTGCAGGAAGATATGCCAAACTCCACAAACTCTCCGCCCGGCGACTCAAGGCGTCGGCCACCACATTCGCCTTCCCCGGGTGGTATAATATGGTGATGTCATAGTCCTTTAGTAACTCCAACCATCTCCGCTAGCACAAATTGAGGTCCTTTTGCTTGAACAAGTGCTGCAAACTCCGGTGATCCGTGAAAATCTCACAAGGAACACCGTATAAATAATGACGCCATATCTTCAGGGCGTGAACAATCGCTTCCAACTCAAGATCATGAATTGGATAGTTCTTCTCATGTACCTTCAGCTCCCTGGACGGGTAGACAATCACCCTACCGTCCTGCATCAGCACCGCCCCAAGGCCAATCCTCGAACCATCACAATAGACTGTATAGGACGCTGAACCCGTAGGCAATACCAACACCGGAGTTGTAGTCAGGGCTGTCTTGAGCTTCTGAAAGCTCTCCTCACACTCCTCATTCTACCTGAATGGAGCACCATTTTGGGTCAATCTGGTCATAGGTGCTGCAATGGATGAAAATCCCTCCACAAAATGGCGATAGTACCCTGCCAAACCGAGGAAACTGCGGATCTCAGTAGCTGATGACGGTCTAGGACAACTCTGCACTGCCTCCACCTTCTTTGGATCTACCTTGATCCCATCACAAGACACCACATGGCCTAAGAATGCCACAGAATAAAGCCAAAATTCACACTTAGAAAATTTTGCATACAATTCCTTCTCCCTCAAGTCTGAAGCACGGTCCTCAAGTGTTGTTCATGATCCTCTTGGGACCGAGAATATACCAAGATGTCATCAATGAACACAATGACGAAGGAATCAAGATAAGGCCAGAACATATTGTACATCAAATGCATAAAGGTTGCTGGGGCATTTGTCATCCCAAATGACATGACAAGAAACTCATAGTGACCATATCTGGTCCTGAAGGCAGTCTTCGGGATATTCGGCTCCCGAATCTTCAACTGATAATAGCCAGAACTCAAATCAATCTTGTAAAATACTCTGGCACCCTGTAACTAGTCAAATAAATCATCAATGCGAGGCAATGGATACTTTTTCTTCATTGTGACCTTGTTCAACTTTCGATAATCAATGCACATACGCATAGAACCATCCTTTTTCTTCACAAATAATACCGGAGCACCCCAAGGTGATACACTGGGTCTTATTAAACCCTTATCAAGAAACTCCTGCAACTGCTCTTTCAACTCCTTCAACTCAGGAGGATCCATGCGATAAGGAGGAATGGAAATGGGTTGAGTGCCCGGAAACAAATCAATGTCGAAATCAATATCTCTGTCGGGCGGCATACCCGGAAGATCAGCTGGGAACACATCAGGAAAGTCCCTCATAACCGGAACTGACTCAACTATAGGGGTAGCAACACTAACATCTCTCACATAGGCCAGTACGCATCACACCCCTTCTCAACCATCCATTGAGCCTTATGGAAAGAAATGACTCTGCGGGGAGTATACTCTAAGGTACCTCTCCAGCGTGACAAACAAGAATAACATAGTGGGCGACAACCAGTCCATGCCCAAGATAACATCGAAATCTACCATACTGAGTAATAATAAATCAGTCCTGGTCTCAAAACCACTAATAACAAGCACACACGATCGATATACGCGGTCCAAAACAAGAGAATCTCCCACGGGAGTAGAAACATAAATAGGGGAGCTCAAGGAATCCCGAGTTATCCCCAGATGTGAAGAAAAATAAGAAGGCACATATGAATACGTAAAGCCTGGGTCAAATAATACCAATGCGTCCCTATGACAAATAGGGACAATACCTGTGATGACTGAATTTGAAGTTGCAGTCTCTTAACGGGCGAGAAGAGCATAGTACCTGGCCTGGCCTCCTCCGCTAGGGAAACCTCGACCTCCCCGACCTCCACCTTGAGCTATCTAAGAAGGTGGGGTAGCAGCTGGGGCTGTAAGGATAGCTGGAGGAACCTGTGGAGCACGTGGGGCTTGATAAGTCTGAGATGATGAACCCCTCCTAGCCCTAGGGAAATCTCAGATCACGTGGTGAGGGTCACCACGCCCAAAACAACCCCTCAGAGGACGTGGCGGTTGATGCTGACTCTTGACTAGCAAGTGATAGCACCTCGAGCAGGAGGCACACTAGATACCGGTGGTGCATAATAAGGCTCCTAAGGTCTAGGAGGAGCTGAAATACCGCTGGCTACTGGAAGAGATGAATGAACAGGGCGACTCACAAAACCTCTACCATAACGTGTTGTTGGTGCACGAACTCCCGCGTACTGGCCAGTCTCTCGAGACCTCTTGGCCTTTCACTCCTCTCTGTCCCGGGTCAACTTGCTCTCAATCCTCCGGGCAATACTCACTGCCTGCTGGTAAATGATATATGTCTCCAACTCTCTGGCCATACTGGTCTGAATACTGGGGTGGAGTCCCTCAATGAAGCGTCGAACCCTCTCCCTGATCGTGGCAACCAAGACCGGTGCATGACGAGACAAGTCACTGAAACGGACTACATACTCTGACACAGTCATAGTTACTTGGCGTAACTACTAAAACTCTGCACACCAAGCATCCATGAGGCTCTAGGAACAAACTCAAGAAAAAACATCTTTGAAAACAGAGTCCAAGTGAGTGAAGTTGCCTCGTCCGGACTACTCAGCTCATAGGCACGCCACCACTGATAAGTCGCTCCCCTCAGCTGGAAAGAGTTTGAAAGAAACCCCACTCGTATCCACAATGCCCATAGTGCGTAGAATGCGATGAAACTCCTCAAGAAAACCCAGAGCATCATCTGAAGCTAGTCCGCTGAAAATATGTGGGTGTTACTTCTTGTACCTCTCAAGTCCTCTGCCTCAGAAGCAGCTTCCCTGGCATCATGTTGAGCCGGAGCCGCTGGGGTCATAGGAAGATACTCTGGGACCTGCCCAATATGGACCTTCTACTCAGGAGTACGGGCTACGGGAGTATGTGCCCCTCCCCCGGCCTGAGATGTGGCTAGAGCTATCGGGAGAAGTCCCGCCTAAGACAGAGTGCTGAAGGCACTAATGAACTGAGCCAAAGTCTCTGGCAGGGCCGGGTTAATAGTAGGGACCTCGTGTGCCCTTCCGACTGTAGCTAATGGGGGCTCCTCTGTCGCTGCTCTTGTCGGTGCTCGGGATGCACCGCGTGTTCATCCTCTACCCCTGCCCCTATCTCTGGCAGCTCTAGCTGGGGGCTCAGGTGCCTGATCGTCGGTACGTCCGATACGGGTCCTCACCATTTGTGAGAATAATAGAATAGAGTTTTACAATTTCGATGTGAATAACTAGCACGACAAGGAATTCCAAAGAATGTGATTGTTCTTAACAGTTACATATTCTCCCAAAGATAGATACGGACGTCTTTGCACCGATCCGCGAGACTCTAATAAACCGTCTTGTGACTTGTGACTCCTATGAACCTAGACGCTCTGATACTAACTTGTCACGACCCAATTTACCCTCCGATGTATCGTGACAGCACCTAGTCTCTACGACTAGGTAAGCCTAAGTTTGCGGAAGATATTAAATAAAAACCATGAAATAAAGACAGAATAAAGTAAATCTATCAAATAAAATACTTCCACTCGGCGTACACCGAGACAATTCCCAAAATCGGGAATGTCACTTCTAATCCACAAGCTCTATATCAAATAGCTCTATACAACGAAAAGGAAGATACATAAAAAGTATATCTAAATCTGGAGCGGAAGGTGACTCGAAGGACTCTGCGGACGCGGCAGAATTACCTCGCGATCTCCTTGTAGCATCTATACGACCCCTAGCCACGGAATTGAGTACTGGTACCTGGATCTGCACACGAAAAACATGTGCAGGAAAGGGCATGAGTACACCACAATTTGTACCCAGTAAGTGCCAAGCCTAACCTCAGTCAAGTAGTGACGAGGTCAGGTTAAGGCTCTACTGGATTTTATAAGTTAAACAGTTTAAAATAGTACAGAAGAATATAAATTCTAAGGTAGACAGTAAAAATGAATAATTTGAAAATAAAATAGCAACAGAGATCCCTTGGCTCAGCCCAACGTATCACACAATGGAATCTCCTGGGATACATCCCATAGTTCCAAATGTAAAGATGCAGTACAGGGGGAAAGCTCCCGGAATAGTGCATAGTCCAAATTTAAATATGTAGTACATGGGGAAAGCTCCTGGAATACGTTCGTAGTCCCAATTTAAATATGCAATACAGGGGGAAATCTCCCGGAATACGTTCGTAGTCCCAATTTAAATATGCAGTACAAGGGGGAAGCTCCTGGAATACGTCTGTAGTCCCAATTTAAATATGCAATGTGAATGATGTCGGATAAGGTTTATTTAAACAGTTCAGGAAAAGTCACAGGCAAGAAAAGGATAAGGCTAACTAACATGGTTCACATAGTATCAAATAGGGAATTTAGGTAAAACAGGTAGACATGCTCCTTACTAATATAAACTACACAAATAGCACATTAAACAGTAAAATATGAGTGAAATGATTCATGGCATGGAAAGGGAAAATGGGATTTTAGCAACAATGGCCCGTGTACGTACTCGTCACCTTACACGACGCCCATACAACAAATAGTATCAAAACAACCTAAGGGGAAGTCCCCAACACAGAGTTAGGCGATCCACTTACCTCGACTGCTCTACTCAACTCGAAATTGCGTTCTTGCCACGGTTACCCGACTCCGAATGGCCCAAATCTATTAAATTCAATTGCATAATATAAATATCACTTTAAGAAATCAATGTAGCTAATTAGTTCGAAGCTAATACGCGAAATTAGGAAAATTGCCCAAAATGTCCCCCAGGCCCACGTTTCGGACTCGGGTAAAATTTATAAATTCAACCATACAAGAATTACTCGAATCAGATACCAAAATCTCGATCAAAACTCACGAACTTGGCCTAAGAACTTTATCCAACTTTTTTCCAATTTTCCACCAAAATTTCGAAATTAAAGGATGGATTTAAGTGTATAATCATGGAAATTAGTCTAAACCGAGTAGGAATCACTTACCCAAATTGCCCAGGTGAAAATCTCTCCAAACCTTTCACTTTCCCGAGCTCTCAAGTTCAAAATATGAATTATGGCTTAAACTCTCGAATTTTGGTCTTAACAGCACAATGATCTCGCACCTGCGACCTTTGGACCGCACCAGCGGAAATACATCGCATGTGCGAAAACTTGCTAAATGAGTTGGGGTGGAACCTGCGGTCACTGAGCCGCATATGCAGTCCCACACCTGCGGAACCCAGACTGTACCTGCGAACCTGGATGACCTTGGCCAAAACCGCACCTGCGAAGCCCATAACCGAACTTGCGGCTCCCCTTCCGCAGGTGCAAAACACCAGAACCAGCAATGCTTCAGCTGGTTTTCGAAGTCCAAATCATCCCGTTGAGCATCCGAAACATCCCCGAGACCTCCGGAACCTCAACCAAACTTACCAACCAGTCCCACTACCCTATCCAAACTTGGTCGAGCCTTCAAAACACATCACATAACATCAAAATCACCAATTATGCATGGATTTAAGCCTAAGAACTTATGAAATTTCAAAAATCCCCAACTGATGTCGAAACACGTCAAAACTAATTCTAATGACCTCAAATTTTACACAAAGGTCATAAATGACACAACGAACCTACAACGACTCTCCGAACTCCATTCCGAGCCCGATATCAAAATTTTACCTATCGGCCGAAATCACCGAAATTCTAACTTTTGTCAATTCAAGCCTAAATCTACCACATACCTCGAAAACACATTCCAGATACTCTCCTAACCCCAAAATCACCCAACGGAGCTAATAGAGTTAACAGAATTCCATTCTGGATCCGTCTTCACACAGTTCCAACTACGGTCTGATTTCTAAAGCTTAAACTCATATATAGGGACTATGTGTCCCAAAACTCTCTAAAATTCACAACCAAACGTTCTGAAAAGTCCCAAAAGCAAAAATAGACATGGGAAAAGTAGTTATTAGAGGATCGGTGAGCTAACTCACAAAGCAACCGACCGGATCATTACAGTTGAACGAGATACAGAAGAGACGCGAGATTAACAGAATCGCACATATAGGTCTCCTGCCAGTTTTTTCCCAGATAACTGCTCTTCTTCCCCAGGTATCTTTGTTTTTCACCTAGCAGGCATGATTAACAGTGGAGTTAGGATTGTGCTGCTCGATTATGCTCTATCGTCGTTGTTAGTGTTCTCTGTTTTCTCCGTTTCCCGCTTCTCTTTTCGTGTAGGTTTCAAGATCGTTATAGAACTCATTCTTCTCTTTCAATTTCTTGTCTTTATCGGCAAAACAATCTTCTTACCATATACAAATTCGTGCCTTCAACTGTGCGATTTGAGATTTGCGAAAGTACGGTTTTTTCTGCATATGTGAGTCATTTTTTATATCTGACTGCTGCTAAATTAACGTGCGATGATTGGGTTTATTCCTCCTCTGTTCCTTGACTGTTTCATGATTTTGTTCCTCTGTTTTCTACTATTCTTGTAATTATTCAAAAAATTTATAAGTGTCGCCAATACATATTGAGGTTTTCATTGAATCTACCACTAGTCGAGATATGAATTCCTCTGTATACTTTCTGTTATACTTCTCAAAAAGTTGCCAATCAAATGCAAAGGTGATGGTTCCTTTGATCTATATAAATGCTAAAAGTGGAATAGAGTATTGAAAGGAAGGAAAGATACATGTCTTACACAGTAAAGAACATCATTATATTCTTGAGATCTAAAAACTTACAATCCGACAACAGATCAATATGCTAGACAACTTTAATTCTATTAGGTAGGTACAAAGTATTTGCGTCTGAAAAACTGAATAGTCGTGGATGAATCCACATAGATGTGATGCTTTTAATCACAAAACTCAGGTAAAATCAAAATGATAGCATTGCAATTTGTAATAACAAATGTTTCCTGTTATGTCACCTAACACTAAGAAGAAAACACGCAGGAAAGAACAAAAGAAGTGAACCTTAGTAAACTAATAAATATGTTTAGAGAAGTAAATTTTCAATGAAACAATGTCTGATCTACATATGTACTTTCATTGAAACAGGCCTTTGTGTGAGTCGAGAACTTATATCTTTACTCTCATAACTAGGGACTATGCCAGGAGGGGACAAAAAATGCGTGCGCGTGTGTGTGTCACTGTGTATCACCTGAAAACTAAAGTAACAAACTAGATACTATAACTTATAAGCTTCGATTTTCCCCACCCACCCCAAAATAAATAACAAATAACATAATAAATCTTCCCTCCACCCTTCTTGTCCTTTCTTGAGTTGGGGGTTCTGTTCTTTAGAGATTGATGGTCTACATAGTGTTTTCAAAATGTTCAATTTGGTAATATGCTTTAAGCCAAGTTGAAGCTATATCTAATAGACAGATAAATCTAGATTATTACTTTTTGAGTTAGCAAACAATCAGAGAGCGTAGCAACGACAACTTAAATTGACTTTCTCATTTTACTAGCGTAGTGTGTGAGATGCACATAAAAACTTTATGGCATTGGTTACATAATTGAAATCTCATGACTGAAGATGTTTAAAGGGTATAGGATAGATGTAAAATATCATGAAAGGAAGTGTCCTCAAATACTTGCAATCTCTGGGAGTTCATACTAAGAAAGCAAAAACAATGCAATGGAAACAAAAAATCCACATACAGCGTTAAAGCTTAGTCGTGTCCGTCACTTACATGTTATGTAGGTTTCAATTTCATATACATGAGAAAGATAAAAAAATTTTATAGAGGAATGATTCCCTTGTTTGAGAACAACATTTGTGTACTATTCCCAATTTTGGGATAGCACAATGATCAAATTCTAATTTTTCAAACGAATTGAAGTATATCATTGAGGTCTACAAGACCAGGAAAAAATTATGTATTAAAAAATTATAATTTTAAACAAGATTAGTTAGGTCCCAAACTGGAAAACTGAATCAAGAAAATCAAACCGAGAAAAGAAAAACTGAACAAAACAGCTATTGTCGAATAACTGAGAAAAAATAGAAGGGAAGAATGAGATAAACGAGTATATACAGAATTTTGTTGTTTGTTGTTTGTTGTACAATAATCTTTGAGCTATGGAATTACATACAAATAGGATGGTTATTTTACTACATTTTTATTAATTCCCTCTTTTTACTAACGAATTTTTAGCTCTTGCAGTAAGTGTAGAAAAGAAAAGAATATCTTGAACGTCATGGACAATCCTAGAAATAAAATATGGATGCATTGTGATAGAGTTAGTAAAGAATATTTGGATGGAGTAAATGATTTTATAAACCATGCTTTTTTTGTAAAACAAGATGGAGAACAAATTACATATCCTTGTATGGAGTGTGTGCTTATCCATCAAGTTAATCGGGCTACAACATATGATCATCTTGTAATTAATGGTATTATGCCATCATATGGTACTTGGTTTTGTCATGGTGATTCTTTAAAGGGATAAAGCAATGCTCAAACAAATAATCGAAGCCAGTCAACTCTAAGGGGCGATGATATGGCAGGAATGATACATGATGCCTTTGGAGGCTTTACAAAGTTCATGGATACTGACGTTAGTGAAAGGGGTGACATAGATCATAACTTACAAGAGAATATTGCTCACCCATCTGGAAATCAACCTCATGTAGAGGTGGATAAGTTTGAACAGCTCATGAAGGAGGCAAATGAAGAACTATATCCAGGATGTAAGAAGTTTAGCAAACTGTTCTTTTTGCTACATATGTATCGTACAAAATGCATGTTCAAATGGTCAAATGAATCTTTTAATGCTTTGCTTGGACTATTGAAGGATGCGCTACCTGAAGGGGAAAAATTTCCTACTTCTTTCTATGAGACCAAAAGATAGTTGAAGGTTTGGGCTTAAAGTATGAAAAACTCCATGCTTGTCCCAACGATTGCATGATTTTTAGGAAAGAGTTTGCTAGTAAGAATGTCAATGAATGCAAAGTTTGTGGGGCTTCTAGATGGAATGGTCAAATGAATAATTTAATGTTTTGCTTGGACTATTGAAGGATGCGCTGCCTGAAGGGGAAAAATTGCCTACTTCTTTCTATGAGACCAAAAGATAGTTGAAGGCTTGGGCTTAAAGTATGAAAAACTCCATGCTTGTCCCAACGATTGCATGATTTTTAGGAAAGAGTTTGCTAGTAAGAATGTCAATGAATGCAAAGTTTGTGGGGCTTCTTGATGGAAAAATGATGCTAAAAAAATTCCAGCAAGGTCTTAAGGTATTTTCCTTTAAAACTGAAGCTACAGAGATTGTTTATGTTATCAGAAACTTCTAAAGCAATACAATGGCATCATGAAGACCGCAACAAAGATGGAGTTCTACGACATCCTACAGATTCTGAAGCTTGGAAAATTTTTAAAAGTAAATATCCTGAATTTGCTGGATACCCTCGAAATGTGCGCCTAGGATTAGCTTCTGATGGGTTTAATCCATTTGGCACAATGCGAACTGTTCACAGTACATGGCCACTGATTTTAATGCCATATAATCTTCCACCATGGATGTGCATGAAACAAGAGTTCTTCATTATGTCCTTACTTATTCCTGGACCAAAAGTGCTTGGAAATAATATTAATGTCTTTTTTCAACCTCTAATAGAAGAGTTAAATGAATTATGGGATGTTGGTGTAGAAACGTACGATGCCTCTACTAAGGAGATATTCAAATGCGAGCATCTCTCATGTGGACGATAAATGGTTTTCTAGCATATGGTACTCTCTCTGGATGGTACACTTATGGTATATTTGCATGCCCTTCTTGTAATATAAACACTCAATCTAGAAGCCTCAAACATGGATGAAAGTTGTGTTACATGGGGCATCGCCGCTTCTTGAAGTCAGGACACAAATATCGGAATGATGCAAAATAATTTTATGGGACTAAAGAAACAAGATCTGCACCGTGTCTAGTAATTGGTTCAATAGTGCTGAATTAAGTTAAAGATATATAATTTACTCTTGGCCAGTCAAGTGAAGCGGTAAATGGGGTGATGAAAAACACATGGAAAAAAAGAAGTATTTTTTTATCTTCCTTATTGGAAATTTAACTTGGTGCGCCATAATCATGATATATGCACATAGAAAAGAACGTGTGTGATAACATAATTTATACATTATTGGATCTTGATAAAAAGTCTAAAGACAACTTAGAGGCTCGATTAGACTTGAAGGAGATGAAAATAAGACCAAGCTTATGGCCTCAGTACCGAGCTAGTGGTAGAGCATATCTTCCTCCTACTTTTTTCACAATGTCTCCAATGGAAAAGGAGTTATTTTATGAAGTACTACAAAATCCCAAGTTTCCATATGACTATGCGTCTAATATCTCACGTTGCTTTCGCAAACGAAAGATATCTGGGCTAAAAACTCATGATTGTCATGTTTTAATGCAAGAACTTCTTCCTCTTGCCTTGCGGATATCAGTAGATAAAAGAGTTAGTTCAATTTTAATTGAACTATGCACATTCTTTCGTGTTCTGTGTAGCAAAGAGATAAAACTAGAAGAGTTAAAGTTACTTGAAGAAACAATTCCATAAACATTGTCTACTATGGAGAAACTCTTCCTCCCAAGATTCTTTACTATTATGATACACTTGGTAATTCATTTGGCAGTTGAGGCTAAACATGTGGGGCCAGTACATTATCGCTGGATGTACCCAATTGAGAGGTATGAAGAATATCATTGAATCTTTATCTTATGTCTTTAGTTGTTAAAAATTCTAATATCAAACTAATAATATTACTTTTTTCCATAGGTTTTTGGGTACTTTAAAATCATATGTTCTTAATCGTGCATGTCCAGAAGGTTCGATAGCAGAAGCACACATACCAAATGAGTGTATGGCATTTTGCTCACGATATTTGGAGGGTCGAGATTCAAGGTCTTATTGTTCAAGAAAATACAGTGATGAGATTGAGCATGAGACTAGAAAAGAAGAATGTCTTTTTCCTACTGTTGGGGAGTCGTACGGTGGAGTAGATGTATTTGAGTTGGATGAGAAAATATGGTTGCAAGCACATCAGCATGTGCTTTTCAATTGCAAGTCAGAAGTGGTTGAGAATTATAAAAAGTAAGTGTTATATTTATTATTTAATATATGTATATTACTTATTTGATAACAAAATTGATATATGCGAGTTACATGAATAGGGAACATATTGTTGAAATCAAAAAAGCACATCGTAATCATCATTTGACAGAACATCAACTTGACCGTGTGCATTTCGATACATTCCATGAGTGGTTCAAAGAGCAAGTAAGTAGTAGGACTAAGTCATTGGTTATATTAAATTATTGTCCTTTTACAGATATTCACATTTACAGTTGTATCTTTTATTTGGTTAGGTAAAGGAGTTAGAAGCTACATCTAACATCTTAAAGGATGTTAAAGTCCTTGCACGAGGGTCGAGTTACATTGCAAAAATATTTAGTGTGTTCGATGTAAATAATGGCTATCTATTCCGAACTAAACAAAGTGAAGAGTTCAAGGTGACACAAAATAGTGGTGCTATGGTCGTTTCAAAGACTGAAAGTTATGCAAGCACAAATGACAATGCTCCAAAATCTACAAATATCACATATTATGGCATATTGAATGATATTGTGGAGTTAAACTACTATGAAATATTTAAGCTTATCTTATTTAAGTGTGATTGGGTTGATGTAACCAAAGGTAGAGGAATTAAGGAAGACGACTTGGGTTTCACACTTGTGAATTTCTCACTCCTGACAGATTCTAGCGATCGAGAACGTCATGAGCCCTTTATTTTTGCAGAACAAGCTCAACAAGTAATATTTGTGCAAGATCCTCAAGATCATGAATGGTTTGTCCCTATGTTAGTTAAACCTAGAGACATTTTTAATATGGGGGAGGAAAATAGTGTGCAGCTTGAGTCATCAACGCAGAGTGATGCCACTGACTTAGATCTTTTAGAATTTTCTCGTGTTCTAGAAGATGAGTAGAATGATTGGGTAAGAAGTGGTATTGATGAAATAGTAATTGATACAAACGTACATTCTCAAGATTCTCTAAATGATGGTGAAGCTAATGTTGAGGGAGGAAATGACATAGAAAATAAATGTGATTCTGAATAAGATAGGTGGAACTTATAGAATATATTTTTTGCAAGTGTTATTTAAGAAATTCTAAGTGTGTTGTTTTTTTACTTCAGAAGTTTGATATTGTATGTTTGAGTGAATTCTTTGTGTTTTCTTTTACTTATATTTTGCTTGTTATATCCATTTAAATGTGATATGCTAAGGTGGTATTATCACTTGATAATTGTTTTGTTAGAGAATCAATAACTCTTATCTCTAATACAACCTTTGTCACAAGGCTTTGTTTGTGTGCACGAGTTGTTAATGTTTGTCACATCTTGAGAACAGGACGGTGCTTCCTCCTGTTTTGCATGTGACCTGCTGATGTATTGGAGTTAATCGTGTACTAATGTAGCTTAATGCAGCTAGATAATTTTTTTCATTTTTTGAGAAGGAACTATGCGAACTAAAGGTCGCAACCGACTTGTAATTGAACAAGACGACAATGAAGATGTGCGACCTTATATTGAGAATTTGATGGATGCTCAAAACCATTATGCGGCCCAGCCTTATATTGAGCAGTTGATGGATAATAGGAACAACTCTGAAGACCAGGCACATGATGATCAATCTAATGAGTTGAATTGTTCTGCCGGTGGCACTGAAGTTCAACATAATGATGATGAATCAGGTAACACTTTTCTCTGAAATTATTTTCAAATCTTAATTGTGTGTTAATCTAACTAGTTTATATAGTGTAATTAGTAACCGTACTTTTTTGTAATTTCTATTGTGATATTGAACTAGTTATATGGATATGCCTCTTCTGCAATTGTTCTAGGATCTAGTATTGCTGTCAAAGATGTCGTGCATCCTATAACCATGATTGCTTCTGTTGCAACTGTAATGTTATAGGACACCCAACTTCTTAGAAAGATTTTCACTTGACTAGTCATGTTTGCTATTGCTAATACATGGTGTAATTTGCTGCATCAATCTTGTATCCTTGACTGTTAGAGAGTTAACACCAACGTTCACCTCTTCTTCTAGTGCTTCAAAACTATTTGGACTTGTGACAGCCTTTGATGCGGTTTGTCGAGCAGTTGGAACATTCATATTATGTTGTTTATTCTTCACACCTAGAGCGGCATTTCACTTAGCAGGAGACGTCATCACTATTGTCCATTCGTCCCCGATTTGCGCACCAACTTCAACAGTAGTAGCTGCATTATTTTGTGCACATGACTTAGCAGCTGTCACACTATCTAGTTTCCCAACCTAGGATGTAGCATGTTGTTGTCGTGTAGTTGGTATCACAGGTGTAGGAGCTCGATCACTAGTTTTCCCAACTTGCTACTGTAATTGTCCTATAAGATTTTGATGCCCAACTTTTGTAGATTTTTGTCCAGCAACAGAACCTGTAGTAACACCAGCAACCATATGATCTTTAGTTGTAAGAGAGTTGCCTTAAGCATCACAAACATGTCCAGTCCTTAGATTTGTAGCTGTTTTCTTTGAAGTATCAAGTACATGTCCAACACCTTTAGCCATAGGAGTTTGTCCAGCTGCTTTTCTCTCACTTTGGTCATCCTTAATCCCTTCAGTAACACCAACATATCGCGCTGGTGTAGGAGTTTGTCCAGCTTTGTGTAACGACCCAGCCGGTCATTTTGCGTATTAAGATCCCGTTTCCTTAAATGAAACCTTCTATAGCGTCTATTCATGCTTTATGACTCGCGGGAGCGGGTGGTTCGAGATTTGGGGATGATTTGGATGGGTTAGGAACACTTGGTTCCTTAAGGCTGGCCTATTTGGTCAAGTTTGACTTCGGTCAACTTTTTAAGCAAACGACCTCGGAATCGAGTTCTGACAGCTCCAGTAGCTCCATATGATGACTTTGGACTTGGGCGTATGTTCGGCTCGGGTTTCTGATGACCCGAGAGCATTTCGTCACCCAAAATGGAAATCAGGATTTCCTTAAGTTTAGAATTTGGCCTGGAACGAGACTTAATGCTATCGGGGTCCGAATGGAATTCCGGGACCGGCAATAGTTCCTTATAGTCATTTACGCTTGTCTGCAAAATTTGGGGTCATTCCCAGTAGTATAGACCCGTTCGGCGCAATGCCATGAATTCTAGAATTCCAAAGTTCTTAAGTTTGAATAATTTGGTTTTGGGGTTGAATTTTGAGTTCCGTTGTTGTTTTTCATGTTCCGGAAGTTCGAGCGAGTCTGTATCATGAATACAGACTTGCCGGGGCTTTTGGACGGGGTCCCGGGGGGGCCGGGGGTGTTTTAGACCCCCGGGAGCTAAGTTAGAAAAATAAGAAAAATCCCTGTCTGGTTTCCTTCTCTGCGATCGCAGAGGGATGGTTGCGATCGCAGAGAGGGATTTCTTCTGGGCTAAATTTTGTGCTCTGCGATCGCATACATCACCCTACGATCGCATAAGTCTCTCCCTCCACTCTCTGCGATCGCAGACCTCATTCCTGTGATCGCATAAGCCTAACTCCTCACTCTCCGCGATCGTAGGCCCCACTATGCGATCGCATAGTGTTGTTGGGGGCCTAGGGCCATTTGTTCTTCATGATCGCAGACCTCCAGCCGCGACCCTGGTGGTCTGGCAGCTTGGTCTATGCGATCGCAGTTCTGATGCCGCGATCGCGGTGAAGGTTTTCCTGGGCAGTACTTAAATGTCCAATTACGGATTTTCTTCTTCATTTTCAATACCCAACCTCCATTGAAGCTCCTCAAAGCTGGGGAAAAGCTGTCCAAGGTCAAGTTCCTCAAGGTTAGTGTTTTCCTCTCTAAATTCATGGATTAATTATGGAATTTCAACTAGGTTACCTATTAAAATATCAAATCATGGGAAAATTGGGGAGAAAATTCTAGGGCTTTGATAATTAGTGAATTACTCCTTTTTAGCCATGAATTCCTAAATAAATTATGTAATTACGATCCTTAGGTTTCGGGTAATTTATTCCTTCGAGAATTTTCAAAATCCGAATGCGTGGGCTCGGGGTCGAAATTTCAAAAACCTTCAAGAATGCTATATTTTGGAATATCTTGTTAATTCTTATTCCTAGAGCATGAACTGACTCAATTATACTATGTTTGGCTAGTGGAGAGCCGTCAGGAGTAGTTTCGGAAATTCGAGCGCATCTTTGATCCGGTCCTTTGTCCGAGGAGTGCTTTTATCGAGGTCAGTCTCCTTTCTAACCTCGTAAGAGGGAAATTGTCCCTCTAGGTATCTTTGTTTTCTATGTGATCTTGTTTGGGGGCTACGTACGCACCGAGTGACGAGAGTCCGTACGTAGTGGCTATTACTATTTCGTCCGGGTAGCTAGGACACAGCATGCTCACTGTTTTCCTCTGTTGTAGCATAGTTATGACTTGTATACTTGTGTGCTTGGTATTGTTGTCTTTGAACGTTGTGATATTTGGCTTGATTTGAGGGTGATGAGAGGGCCACGGCAGATTGATAATCGACTATATTATGGGATTGGTCCATACGCCATGGCAGATTGATAATTGACTACATTATGGGATCGGGTTGTACGCCACGGCAGATTGATAATTGACTACATTATGGGATCGAGTCGTACGCCACGGCAGATTGATGATTGACTATATTATGGGATCGGGCCGTACGCCACGGCAAATTGATGAGTGATTATATTATGGGATCGGGCCGTACGCCACGGCGAGATTGAGACTACTAGGGTGGGATCCGGTCGTACGCCACGGCGAGATTGAGGCTACCAGGGTGGGATTGGGTCGTACGCCACGGCGAGATTGAGACTACCAGGGTGGGATCGGGCCGTACGCCATGGCGAGATTGAGACTACCAGGGTGGGATCGGGCCGTATGCCACGGCAAGATTGAGACTACCAGGGTGGGATCGGGCTGTACGCCACGGTGGATACCAAACTTGTTTGATTTGAGATTGTTATTTGATACCGGATTGTTATTTGATACCAGTTACTAATGTACTTATTATCTATTTTACTTGCCTGCAGTTTCTTTACATCCTGCTTACTATACGATTGTTGGACCTTAGTGAGTATCGAGTCGACCTCTCGTCACTACTTCTTCGAGATTAGACGGGATACTCACTGGGTACATATTTATATATATGTACTCATGCTACACTTTTTTCCTTTTTCCGTACTTGACTGTACAGGTCCGGAGGCTGGTCCATCCGATTTTCAAGCCGGTGCCAGATACTGATAGCGTGGTCATACTTCATGGTGAGCTGCTTTCCTAACGACTTCCTAGCAGCGTCCGGGAGTTTCTTTGTTATGTTCTCTGTCTATTTCACTCAGACTGAGACCCTGTATATGTTGTAGTCATTGTATATTCAGTAGTTGCCCGTGACACTCGTGACACTAGCTCCTGGCACACATGCGGTATTTTTATTTTTTTTGGGTTTTGGGATTTATATCTATATGTATGTTTTATTTCGGCTTTATACCTACTATGACTTTACTTTCACTCAAGGCTAGCATCATGTTAGTTGTTATAAATTGGTAATCATTGACTTGTTGAATGAATGGGAAGGGTATCACCTAGTGAAAGTTAAATCGGCTTGCCTAACCCCGCTGTTGGCGCCATCGCGACCTGAATTAGGGATTTGGGTCGTGACAACGTGGTATCAGAGCCTTAGGTTCACGTAGTCTTACGAGTCACGGGCAAACCCAGTAGTGTCTTGCGGAACGGTACAGAGACGTCTGTACTTATCTTCAGGAGGCTATAGGGTGTTAAGAAACTCCTTTTGTTCATATCTTATCGTGCAACCGATGATGTACTCAAACCTGTTCTTCTATTCTCTCACAGATGGTGAAGACGCGTGCTTCACATGTTCCTGATCTAAAAGAGGCTGCTACCCCCGCCGCCCGAGGCCGTGGTAGGGGCAGGGGTAGGGCTTCTCTTCGTAGTAGGGGACGAGGGCATCCCAGAGCAGTACCGGTTGCACCAGTTGAGGATCCTTATGTTGAGGAGCAGGATGAGCTGCCTCCAGTAGCT
>ML255398.1:0-45352 GCA_005239495.1 Nicotiana undulata
AAGGGTGATGCCGTGCCATTTTTTACTTTTCCGCTATTTATCGTGTTTCGTTGTCGATTATATCGGGTTGTTTCTCTGGATTACTCCAATCTGTCGATGTGACTATTTTATTCCATTTGTCCCCCTTTTACTGTTCCCGTATCCCCTACTTGATGGTTTATCTCATGCTTTGTGTTATTTCCTGTTACCTGCTGTAGAATAGGACAGGTTATCGTTAACGTCAAGTCTATCCTCGTCACTACTTCGGTCGAGGTTAGGCTTGGCACTTACTCAGTACATGGGGTCGGTTGTACTGATACTACACTGCACTTCCTTGTGTTGTGCAGACCCTGCTACCGGACCCCGTGGAGCGTTCTGAGGGAGATACCTTCAGTCCACGTCAGAGCTTCGAGGTATACACTGGCGTTCGTGGATCCCGAGGCTTCTTTCCTTTACCGCTTCATTGTCTTTCTCCTTATTTTCAAGACAGTGTTGTATTTTCATTTCCAGACTTGTATTTAGTATTCCAGTAGCTAGTCCGTGGGATTGTGACACCCCGGTTTTGGGATTGTTCGTTGTAGATGTCTTATCATTTCATTTTGAGTTTTTCTAAGATATTATTATTATTATTTCTTTGCTGTGAAACAATTGAAGGGATTTGGAAGGCTCAGTAAAGTTTTGAGAGTTACTAGTGTGGGAAGTTTTACGTTATTTCATGTTTGTCATGTCTTTATTCTCCGCATTCTGAAAGTTTCGTTATTTTTATTAAGCAATGCTTACAGGATTTGGTTGGGAATTTGTTGAAAGTGACAAACTCTCATTTCGTTCAGTAATAAATGATTTTTAAACTGCTATTGCAAGTTATACGTTGGCTGGCCTAGCGGGTTCAACGTTAGGCGCAGTCACGGCCTAAAGGGTGGGGAATTTGGGTCGTGACAGCCACAATGGTGACCAATCATCGTATTCCTGCCAGGTGTATTGATACCCCAGCCCAAAGGTGGTACCATGGCGCTTTAGCTGTATTGGCTTGGAGATACCTTGAAGATTTTTACCAAGCCCTTTTCCGGGCTCATACCCTCTCCATGCTAGCATGCTCTTTATCTTGCTAATCCACCACTTATCCTTCTCGATCGCGTTAACCATTACTATTCCTACTTCTTTCTTTTTTGATATGCCGCCTGATTGTAATGCTTTGTTCGTGGCCTGCAGTGCCTCAAAATTCGTCACCATTCCACTTTTAATACCTTC
Source organism: Nicotiana undulata (assembly GCA_005239495.1). Classification (NCBI taxonomy): domain Eukaryota; kingdom Viridiplantae; phylum Streptophyta; class Magnoliopsida; order Solanales; family Solanaceae; genus Nicotiana; species Nicotiana undulata. The sequence continues at coordinate 1,228 of ML255398.1, forward strand.
CTCGATCCTTTCTCCGAGTTTGATGATATCGGAGAACTTATGATTCTTAATAACCATTAGCCTTTCGTATATTGTGGATCTTGCGCCTTGACAAAGAACTTGTTCATCTGTTCCTCATCTAATGCAGGCCTGACCTTCGCTTCTTCTGACCTCCACTGAGTAGCATACTCGCGAAAAGTCTCAGTTGGCTTCTTCTTAAAGTTCTAGATATAGAAAACATCCGGTGCATTCTCTGTGTTGAATCTGAACCTGTCCATTAAATCTGACGCCATGCTCACCCAATTAGCCCGTTTCTTGGGATTCTGGCTTATGTACCAAGATAGGGCATTTTCAGTTAGGCTTCTCATGAACAATTTCATGCGAATCCTTTTGTCTTTTCCAACCCCCACGAGCTTGTCATAGTAAGTTGTTAGATGAACCTTGGGGTAACCCGTTCCATCAAACATTTCAAACTTGGGAGGTTTGTAACCCTCCGACAAATCCACATCAGGCTGTATGCACAAATCCTCATAATTCATACCTTCAATCCCTTTACCTCCTTCAACACCCTAAACTCGATTTGTTAATTCCTTAAGCTCCTCAACCATGTTCTTGATGAGCAGGTCCTGCTCGGGGGATTATGGTGTATAGGAGATTGGCTGAGTGGAGTGAGGTAGGGTTTCCACATATATAGGGTTGTTCTGGTGAATGCCAGGAGTTTGGGTATAGTGATTATCATTAGTTGAGTTTTGGGGTTCGAGGATAATTTGTAGGGTATTCTGAGGAGTGTGATAAGTGGTTTGAGGGTATTGGGTAGGGAGATGTTGGGGAGGGGTTGTATACTGGTAAGGTGCATGAGGATTCTATGGGCGTTTGTTGGGTGTGTTCTGGGGTGGTACCGGGTTTTGGGTGTTTGGGTGATAGACATCTGGGACATTTAGTGTGAGGGAGAGATTTTCCAAGTTATGGACCTGCTCAAGCTCACCCTGAAGTTCAAGTATCTTCTGCTCAAGCCGCAGAACCAAATCATTTGGGGCCTGAGTGCCCTGACCATCGGAAGTTTCCGCATTCTCAACATGTGCATTTTTGTCCTTTCTAATGTCGTTCATATCATCCATTTTATCTTTCCTTTGCCTTTTGGTATACTTGGAGGAGGAGAAGGTGGAGGGCCTCTGGATCTGGTATGATAAGCTGATGATGCCAGTATGCGTGAACTAACCTTGGGGAATGGGAATAATAAAAAAGAAAGAAAAATAAAAAGGTAGCCAAGTCAGTAAGAGTTCTGAAAATGTTTGCAGTATTTAAACACATATTGCGGGAATGTAAATTCACGTCCTAATTTGGGAGCCTCGTTGTGCCCGAGGTAGGCCTAGCAACAAGTTGATTTGAAGAACTTCAGTGCCAATAATTGCCTCATTTCATTAATGTAAAATAGGTGAATCTAAAACGACATTAAATAAGATAAGTCACTGATGTCACTTGACCTTATTACATTTGAAAAACCAAATAAACCTAATCTACTTGGTCCCAGAAGGACCTTCCCCAGGCTTGATCTTCCTGGCTCCATCGATCAGGTTCCCCAAGTCGCGCATTCCCAACAACAGGTATACCCTTGCTAGATGTCCTCCTTCGCTTCCCTCAACATTCTGGCAGTCGGTGACTCTCTTCCTTGTCTTCTCCTCCAGCTCCATCAGACCCTACTCCAGATATTCCAACCTTTCATTGGATTTGATAGCCATTTCCTTCCATTGATTGATTAGTTCCATATCAGTCTTTGTAGCTCCAGATGCTCGGCCTCGGACTCATGAATCCTTTTGCGCAGTTTGTTGTATTTCACATGGGCTTCAACAATTTCGTCTATGACCTTGTTTCCTCGACTGATTCCCGGCTCAACTATCCCTGCTATGCTATCTTCTAACCATCATAGGTAAAAGAGTGCATGCCTTGCGTGATTCATGTCTGGCTCGATGGTGTCCTTTTCTACAATTATCTTTGAGTGCCACATATGCTGAGCTTCACACTTGTATGGGATGTCGTCATCCTAAAAATCTGCCCTATAATGACTCATTTTAGCAACCTGCGGTATGACCTGCTTCTTGCATGCCTGTCTCATAACTCTGACGGGAACATAAGGGTATATGCCTCTTAACCAGATCAACACCAGGCGCGGAGCGTCCCTAGATATGATGATGAACTCGTCAGTAGGGAACCATTCAAACATCCATTGAATCTGATCCTCAGTTAAATTGTCGAAATATTGCACCCATTCTGCAACATTATCTGGTTGAGCAAACCTGTCTGGGATATAGGTCATTCTCTTAGGGTGATGGAAAGCTATATGATTATTCCTCGACCTTCACGGAAACTCTTGACGATATTGACCTCTTTGGAGATTCTCCAATAACCAAACCTGTAGCACCAGATTACAACCCTCGAAGTGTTTGAACCCCTTCTGGCAGCGGCCAAAGGCCCGATATATGTCAGTTATGATCATAGGGACAATGGTATATGTTTTCCCCTCGATTCCCTCCATTAAGATTTTGGCTACCATGACCAGTCTGGTGTGAATTCTATCTCCTTGCATAGGAAACAATATCATACCTAGGAAGCAGACGATGAACACAAAGACCCTGCGGTGAATACAACCCAAGGAAGTGATAGAGAATTCATCATGGAAGATACGATAGGATTTTCTATGACCACATCGTTCATAGAGGTAGTCAAAGGGTATGTAGGACTTCTTCAAGCACTCCAAATCGTCGTTCTTTTTCAAACCCATCATTTTCAGAAATCCCCTAGCGGTACGGTTTTCTGACACCAATAAATCGGGAATCTCCCAAGGTAGTCTAGCGAATCCCCCTATTTCTTCCAAGAGAGGGGTCATTTGTATGTTTCCAAAGCGAAACACAGATCTTTCTCCGTCCCAGAACATTGTGGAAGCTTCAATCAACATATTATTCGATTCGATGTCCAATAGAGAAGGCAAATTTCCCAGGACCTTTTTCACATGCTTTTTGTCACTTGATGAAAGATCTTCCCACCAATCTAGAAACAATGGTGGTATGCTACGGAACATGCCGAACCTAGGGACTTCGTGCCTCATTTTCTTCAAAACAAATAAGGTTAGGCCCTTTCCCCCTCCAGATTCGACTATTTATACATCAATGATTAGCATATTGGAACTTATTTCTCCAAATTAATGCACAGATCGTGGTTGCGTCCGTTGGGATTATGGAAACCCCGATGGACTTTTGGACAAGGCTTTTCTTAAAGAGTTATTATGTGGACAACATATTAACCCCGTCTAGATTTTATCATGATGCATGTACAATTAATCAGAGTAAGGTTTCTATAGAGGTCTAGACCGGTACCCTCAAGCGAAAAACTTGAGGGGGAAAGGCACATAACCATCGACGACACTGCTGATCGACTAGTTTTACCGCAAATAAGCCTTTCCGAATTCAAAATGGTGATATATAGGAAGAACGCAAACACTCATCAAGCATTGCTATGGTATTGATTATGCACGAGTGGAATATGATGTTGAGTATGATTTATGCAACAGAAAATAGCATGTTGTCACGTATTTTCACGTTAAGAAAATGATAAATGCAGTATTGAAAGGCATTGAAGAAAGAAAACAAAGAGACAAGTCAGTTTCCATAGTAAAGAAAAATCATAAATGCTGGAAAATAGGCAAATAAATTCACATAAAGTGGGAAAGGGAAAGGGTGAAAACGTATTAACAGAATAAATCATGATTATAGACTAATTCACAAAAAGCAAGTTCGTTATGGTAAGAGCCTAAGTAATCCCCAATAGAGTCGCCATGCTGTCGCGCCCCCCTTTTCCCTCGCAGAATCGGGTTTCAACATTTCTGAGACAACTCCCTTCCTTTTGGGATGAGGTATGGGATTTGAAGAGTTGCGACCTAACAGATTAAGGTGCATTAGGGCACCTAGAGTAATTAACTCATGAAACTAGTTTGCATCACCAGAGATCGGGTAAGGGCTCGAAATTACCTTGAGGGGAAGGTGATAGGCACCCCTCGAGGTCCACAACGGTGGGTCCCGACCGAACTTAATTAAGAGAATTAGTCTTAAAGAAAAATAAGGCAATTTAGAAAAATATACATTACTTTAAGCAAGATAAAAGGGGTCCTAGGTTTTTTAGCCTATAGGATCATTTCCATCCAATACTTGGTAACTTTCCCCAAGTTGGGGTGTTACTCATAGCATTAGCGCACGGGTCATCATCTCCTTTACTACCCAATTACTATCTTTCAGTTGTTACCTAAGCGTTCTAATAGCTTCTAACTCGTTCCTTATATGTGCGCTACCCGTTCCTTACCTATGGTCCTGGAGGTGTTTAGGACCTCTATTTAGGGTGGTTCTAGACTGACCTATGTTGCTTAAAATGAGGAAAATCTAGGCGACAAACAAAATTCAGATAGGACCATCATATAAGGGGCAAGTAAGGGCTCATATTAACCTCCACAAGTACACAACAAATGCACACAATTAAATCAGACAACTTTATTGGTTTAGAATCCTATAGGCAGGATATCTAGATGAGCATAAACATAATGTAAGACAACAGTTTCATTAAGGCGAACGTCGGTACCTATCAATTTGCCTACTGATTTTTGCTCCTTGAATCTGGGCATATTTCAGGCAGCAAGATGTCACAGCTTTTTGGCCAAGAATTCTTAATAACCCTACATGTTTGCCTAAGTGATAATCAGAGCAGAATCATATAGGCATGGCATCTACAACTGTTAATTATAGACCTATAACATGGTTTATGAATGAGTTACTAATTTCAACAGACATGTTTTTATCTCTTTAGATCCTATAGGTATGCTTTCTAATTTGCAAAATTAATTCAACTCCTATAGAAATGATTTCTAGGTATTGACTCCTATAGACATGATTTATAGATTTTGAAACTGATTCCTTTTATTCCTATAGGCATGATATCTAAGTTGAAATTGATTTTTTATATTTTTCTATATGCATGATATCTAAGCTGAATGATTTTTATATTTCCTATAGGCATAATCTCTTAATCATAGGTGGGCAGAATTTTTAAACAAATTGCTAGGAAGGTTTATTAATTTACACAAATAAGATCCTATACGTATGATCACTAATGCACGTTGAGATTGGAAATATGTGCATATCCTATGAACATGGATTTCTAATGCAGAATTAACAGAAAACCTACAGGAAGTGTCTCTAATGTGCAAGAAAATGTGAAAATTCAGAGTTACAAACAGTCAGAAAAATATCCTATAGACAGGATCTCTAAATGAGCAGTAGCATTCACATAGTAAATCAACACAATAACCTATAGGCATGATTTCTACCCGAGTTCTTTTTACAAAGATATTGAAAAAAACCTCCTCCAGCTTTTACTAATAAACCCCAAATCTGTTTATTACATAGATTATTACAGCCCAAAATGAATAAATTACATAACAACATCCAGTACACTATAGAGAGCCTTAGCATTGCCAATATAAACCTGGGAACCAGGCCTTCAAGCAACGCAGATCTGAAGCATTATGGTGGTCCATCCATGATACACATGTAATGACCCAGTCGGTCATTTTGAGTGTTAGCGCCCCGATACCCTAATAACTGCTTTCCCCATGTTTGTATTTTTTTATGGTACTTGTCGGAGTGATTAGTTGTGAATTCCGGAGAGTGTTTGGACACATAGTCCCTATATATGAGTTTAAGCTTTAGAAATCGGATCGTAGTTGGAACTATGTGAAGATGGGTCTGGAATGGAATTTCGTCGACTCCGTTAGCTCCGTTGGGAGATTTCAGGGTTAGAAGCGTGTCTAGAATGTGTTTTCGAGGTCTATAGTAGATTTATGCTTGAATTGGCGAAAGTTAGAATTTCAGCGATTTCGGCCAATAGGTGAAATTTTGATATTGGGCTCGGAATGGGATTCTAAGAGTGGTTGTAGGTTCGTAGTTTCATTTATGACCCGTGTGTAAAATGTGAGGTCATTCGGACTAGTTTTGACATTTTTCGGCATCAATTGTAGATTTTGGAAATTTCATTAGTTCTTAGGATTGAATCCATGCATAATTCTTGATTTTGATGTTATGGGACGTGGTTTGAAGGCTCAAATAAGTTTGAATGAGGTATTAGGACTGGTTGGTAGGTTTGGTTGAGGTTCCGGGGGCCTCGGCTGTGTTTCGGATGCTCAACGGATTAAAGTTTGGACTTAAGAGGCATCAGATGTTTTGTTTGTGCTGGTTTCCTCTTATGTGTTCGCGTGAGGATAGTCGCGAACGCGTAGGCTTAATTGGCTCCAGGGATTTTTTTGTGCTATGTGTTCGCGTGTAGACGAGTGCATTCGTGTAGGTTTGGCCAGGCACTAGATCGCGAACGCGTGGGCTGGCCGCGTTCGCGTAGAAGAAGTTGAGGTCACAAGGGTTCGATGTTTTACCCTTCGCGACCGCGTGAGTAGTAATGCGTTCGCGTAGGGTTAGGAAGTCAGAGGTCCACGTTCGCATGCCCAGACTCGCTTTTCGCGTAGGCCAAAACTGGGCGCGTGATTTTTACCCTTCGCATTCGCGATGGTGCTTCCGCGAACGCGATGAAGACTGCACCTGGGCAGATTTTAAAACCCAAAATCGAGGGTTTAAGCTATTTTTCACATTTTTGAACTTGGGAACTCGGGAATTTGCGATTTTGAAGAGATTTTCACCTGGACGATTTGGGCAAGTAATTCCTACTCGATTTTGACTAATTTCCATGAATCTATACTTAAATTCACCCTTTAATTTAGAATTTAGGGTGGAAAGTTTGGAAATTTTGGATAAAGTTCTTAGACCGAATTTTTGAGTTTTAATCGAGGTTTTGACTCGTGAGAAATTTTGAGAAATTCTTGTATATTTAGACTCGTGAGTGAACGGGTGTCCGGAATTAGTAACTTTTACCCAATTCCGAGACGTGGGTCCGGGGGACTTTTTGGGCAATTTTCCTAATTTCGTGTATTAGCTTCAAACTAATTAGCTAGATTGATTTCTTAAAGTGATATTTACATTATGCAATTGAATTGAATAGATTTGGGCCATTCGGAGCTGGGTACTCGTGGCAAGAACGTGGTTTCGAGTTGAGTAGAGCAGTCGAGGTAAGTGGCTTGCCTAACTCTGTGTTGGGGACTTTTCCCTTAGGTTGTTTTGATATAATTGTTGTGTGGGCGCCGTGTACATGAGGTGACGAGTACGTACACATGCCATTTTTGCAAAGATCCCACTTTTCCTCCAACAATTATACAGTGCCTTGTTCTTTGATTACATCATTTCTACGTGTTTAATTGTTCATCTTAGATTAGGAAAACATGCCTATTGTTTCCATATTAAACTGCTTAATTGACACTCTATGCGCCATGTTTAGTTAGTTTTCCCTGCTTTCCTACCTGTATTTTTATGTACCGCTAGAATTGATGTTTATTTGGCATTTACTTCGCATTGCAGATTTAAATTGGGGACTACAGACGTATTCCGGGAGATCCCCCAGCACTGCGTATTTAAATTGGGGACTGCAGACATATTTTGGGAGATCCCCCCTGTATTGCATATTTAAATTGGGGACTACGGACGTATTCTAGGAGATCCCCCATGTATTTCATATTTATAAATGGAACTACGAGACGGTATCCTGGGAGATTCCATTGTGTAATACGTTGTGCTGAACCGAGGGCTCGATTTTACTGTCTTATTTCAGCTTATTCACTTTGACTATTTATTTTAGAACTTGGTTCTTTTCCGTACTATTTAAACTATTTATTTATAAATCCAGTAGAGCCTTAACCTGACCTCGTCACTACTTGACCGGGGTTAGGCTTGGCTCTTACTGGGTACCGAACGTGGTGTACTCATGCCCTTTCCTGCACATGTTTTTCGTGTGCAGATCCAGGTTCAAGTTCTCAGCCACGTGGCTAGTGGTCGTCGCAGCTGTTCCGAGGAGACCGTAAGGTAATTCTACCGAGTCCATAGAATCCTCCGAGTCACCTTATATTCTGGACTAGATAGAGACTTCTATGTATTTTTCTTTCCTGTTGTATAGAGCTATTACTGTATAGAAGCTTGTGACTATCATGTGACATTCGGGTTTTGGGAGTTATACTTTTTACATGCCGAATGGTTATGTTATGTCTACTTATATTTTCCCTTTTCTGTCTTTAATTTATTGTTTTGAATAAGTTTTTCCCCAAATTTAGGCTTACCTAGTCATAGAAACTAGGTGCCGTCACGATACCTTTCGGAGGGTAAATCGGGTTGTGACAACACAAAATTGGGCTTTTGGTGTGTCAAAGTTCCCAAGGGCCTCAGGGACACCGGGCAATGCTCACACCAGAACCTTACTTAGAAAAACAGTTTGTAAAAGATTGGAAGACCAACCCCAATGTGTCAGAGTTTGGAGGAGTCTCAAGGACCCTAGGCAGTGCTCACATTGGGGGTGGTAGGAACCTAGATAACTAAGAGTAGAAGTTTGAAAACCAGTACATAGGGGGTAGGGGGATAGTTTTAAAAAACAGTTTAATTTTCAGAAGCAAATAGGTTCAGACTACATGGTTGCAAATAGAGTTGTACCAAGAAACAAACAGAGCACATAGTCTAAGCAGATTAGTACTTATTCAAACTAGATACTCATACCAGTATTTAAAGTGATCACAAAAGAGAAAGGACACTTGAATTAACATACAGAATTGGCTACACATGCTTGCAATATCTAGTCATGTTCAGAACAGAGTACATACAACTGAATCAACAAGGTTTCACATTATAGGAAGTACTTAGTTTAGAAATTATCACTAAGTGGAATCATATAGGCATATATCCAACAGAAGCATGCTGAGGTTTGAAATAAACTAACCAAATAAGCACATAGAACATAATAAGATACAAGGGACTAAAACATACCAGTTGAGAAAGAAGTAAACATGAATCATATATCAAATAGAAGCATACCGAGGTTTGAAATAAACTAGAACAGAAATAGGATAACAGGAGTCAAAGCATACCAGTTAAGAAGAAAGTAAGCAGGAATGTAATGGAAATTATCCAAGGACTCTAGCCATGGCTTCTAGCTGGCTAAACAGTGCAGAAATCAGAACAACATCACAAAGAGAGAACTTAAAGTTTTTGAGAAAAAACAGAAAGATTGAGAGTTTTTAAGTTGTAAAGTGAAGAGGTTGTAATAGCGTGTGTGTGAGTGTAAGAGTCTCAGTGTAAGTCTCTTCATGTGTAGGCAAGTGTATTCGAAATCAGAATAATGAAAGGCTTTTATAGCATACAATAGAGTAAAACCAAAAAAGGTATGAAATTAATTACACACAAATAAGGTATGAAAAGTAAATTAATCAATCAATTAGGGTTAACACAAATCAATTAATAGGACTGAATCATGTAATTGTATTGGTAAAAAAGAGTTTCACACGTAAGATGATTCCTGACAACTCAACCAGCTACGCGGACCAAGGAAAATATGATAGCTGGATATGATTCTATAAAGAGGTACGAAACAGAGAGGTACGAATCAATAAACCCACGGGGTAATCAGCTACGGGAAACCAAACCTAATTTGGACAAGGAAGAGATACACTCAAAATGAATCCGGACAGAGCTACGGACAGATCCAGAGATCCTCAATTAATGACTCACACGTTACACAACCTTCATGCAACAATTACTGTTATCCTTTGTAACGTCCCATTAATGTAATAATTATTCATTAATGAGTGATCATTGTAAAAGGCGGACGTTATATTGAGAAACTCCCTATATAAGGGAAGAGAAAATAGCTTGTAAGGACATCTGAACTACGAATACAATACACTTTACTTTTCTGAGCATCTTATTATCATTATTTACTTATTCTTCTTTGCTTAATGTTATTTATTTGATTATCAGTAACCCGTGTTCATCCTAAAACTAGCTTTGGTCAAAGGATCTAATTCTTTGGTTAAACAAATTGGTTCCGTTACCGGGAATCGGATAATCTTTGTTTGCTTTTCAAAGCGATATCCTCTAAACTATGTCGAATACCAACGACAATAACCAACAGAGAGATAGGATTCCATCACCTCTTCCATCCCCAAGAGGTTCAAGGGAACAATCCCAAGAGAGATCCAAGAACAACAATGATAACAACAACAATGATCAAACAGTAGAACAAGATCATGTAAAGAAAATGATTGCAGAGTATGTGAGTCAATCTTTGCAAGAATTTGCAAGGGGATTACCCGCGGCATCACCTGCATCACTGACACTACCTCCTAATAACACAATTACCGTGGAAAATCCTAGTCTGGGTTGATAAACTCAGCAAGGGATGACACTCCTAACGAATCTCTCGAAACGAGATCAGGTATGACTAATAACCCTGAATTACAAAATTTACTACTAACCTTGCAGAAACAGGTGAAGGAACAAAACAATCAAATCGAGCAAATTCCTGGAGTACCACCTGTTATCAAAGGCATTGATGTTGATAGATATTCTCAACAACCTTGGAAACCAAGCGCATCACCCTTGCCTATACCCAAGAAGTTTAAAATGCCTGACGTTCCTAAGTATGACGGAACAATTGACCCATGCGAACATGTGACTTCTTTTACCACCGGAATAAATGGCAACAACTTAACAAAACAAGAGATTGAATCAGTCCTTGTCAAAAAATTCGGAGAGACTCTTACCAAAGGAGCCCTAACATGGTACTCTCTTCTCCCTGAAAATTCAATTGATTCTTTTGCTGAGCTTGCAGATTCTTTCATAAAAGCACACTCTGGTGCACAAAAAGTCGAGAAAAGAATGGAAGACATATTTAAAATAAAGCAAGGAGACACGGAACTACTCCGTGAATTTGTAGACAGATTCCAGCGAGAAAGAATGCAACTACCAAGGGTGCCTAATAATTGGGCAGCCATGGCATTTGCAAGTAACCTAAATGACAAAAGCTCAGAAGCCACGAGGAGACTCAAAGAAAGCTTGAGAGAATTCCCAGCCACAACGTGGAATGATGTTTCGACAAGTATAGTACTAAACTTCGGATAGAAGAAGATACCATTACTCGTTCAAAAGATGAAGATCGTACCACATCCAGACATTCCGAATCAGATAGGAGATCTAGTAAAAGCAGGTACAACCCTTATTTAGGACCATCAGGATGTGAAACTCGTCCCAAGTTCGAAAACGCTAGGTCAAATTATAGACAACCAAGCAGAGATGCGGGCTCATCTTCATCTAGGTCCAGAAAGGATAGAGATGAACGCCCTAGAGGTAATGCACGAATTGGGGATCACATCTTTAATGTAAGTACCTCTGAACTTGTTTCAATATTAAGAAATATGGGAGATAAGGTGAAGTGGCCCAAAGAAATGCGGTCAAACCCAAATAAGAGGAACACAAATTCTGGTGTGAGTTCCATAATGATCATGGACACAGGACTGCAGATTGCAGATTTTTACAAGGTGAAATAGAACAATTATTGAAACAGGGCTATTTAACAGAATTGTTTAGTGATAAAGGTAAATATGCATATATGAAGAACATGCAGGAGCCCCCAAAGCCTCCATCTCCAAAAAAAGAACCATCAACGTGATACATGGAGGAGAGGAAGTGAACGGAATAGTTTGAAAATTAGCCTCGAAGGTCACAATTACCCACGGAAAGCGGATTCGAGAAAATCCAGATGAAGATGATATAACCTTTAACGATGAAGATTTTGGCGGACTAATGCTCCCCCACAATGATGCTCTGGTAATATCCTTACTCATTCATGACACTAACGTTAAAAGAGTGTTGATTAATCCAGGTAGTTCAGTCAATATCATTTTACTAAGAGTCGTGGAAGAAATAATCATGGGAAATCAGGTGATCCCAAAGGCACGAGCCATATCAGGGTTTGATAACTCTACAGTGATAACCAAAGGAGAAATCGAACTTAGCACTTATGCCGCAGGAGTAACTAAGAACACCAAATTCCAAATCATTGATACTGAGATGGCTTATAACGTGATTATGGGAAGGCCCTGGATCCACGACATGAAACAGTACCATCCACCTTACATCAGGTAATTAAATTCCCTTCAGAATGGGGAATCAGATAGATTAGAGGTGATCAACAGACCTCCACAAATATGAATTCCGCGGCGCATTATAACAAAAATGTAGAGACGGAAGAACCGGAAGATAGAGAAATCTTCCAAACAGAGGTAACTGGCCAAACAGGTACGAAAAAAGCTACTAACCAAACAGGTATGAAAGAAGTGAACATTCAAGCAAATACGGAGAGACATACTCACGAGAAGGTGAATCAAGTCGCCACAGAAGATGCATTGGACCACACAGATGTAGATTCTAGACCGGACGTCATTCATGAACCGGAGGAAGACGAGCACATCAAAAAAACTACGGAAGAACTCGAAGCTATTCCATTGTTTGAACAAAAACCTGAACAGAAAGTGTATATATGCACGAGGCTGAGCCCCGGTCGAAGAGGTAAGTTAATTGATTATTTAAAGGCTAACGCAGATTGCTTTACGTGGTCCCACTCAGATATGACAGGTATACCACCAGAAGTGATGACTCATAAACTAAATGAAGATCCATTCTTCGTACCTGTTAAGCAGAAGAAAAGAAAACAAGGACCATTCAAGAACCAAGTGATTGACGTAGAGGTACAAAAACTCTTGAAAATTGGTTTGATGCGAGAGGTAACGTACCCTAACTAGTTAGCTAACACTGTGGTAGTACCTATGGAGAGTATGCGTAGATTTTACTGATTTAAATAAGGCATGCCCCAAAGATTCATTCCCATTACCACATATAGATCAAATGATTGATGCCACCGCATGTCATGAATTGTTAAGCTTTCTAGATGCATATTCTGGTTATAATCAGATAAAAATGGATCCCTCAGACGAGGAAAAAACCTTCTTTATTACGAATAGGGGGACTTATTGTTATAAAGTCATGCCTTTTGGCTTAAAAAACGCTGGAGCCACCTACCAAAGGCTAGTGACCAAGATGTTCCAGGAACATCTAGGAAAAACGATAGAAGTTTACATCGACGGCATGCTGGTAAAATCAACTCGAGCAGAAGACCATTTCCAGCACCTCTCTATTACATTTGACATTTTATGCAGGTCCAGAAAAATGCGCTTTTGGCGTAGAATCAGGTAAATTCTTGGGTTTCCTTGTGTCAAACAAGGGAATAGAGGTAAATCCCGCTCAAATTAAAGCTATAGAAGAAATACCTGATGTTCTTATAAATAAAAAAGAAGTTCAAAGACTAACGGGAAGAATCGCAGCTTTGGGAAGATTTATTTCCAGGTCTTCCGAGAAAAGTTTTAAATTCTTTTCAGTCCTCAAAAAGCAGAATCAGTTCGAATGGACTGAAGAATGTCAACAGGCTCTCAAGAATCTGAAAGCTTATCTATCCAAACCCCCGCTGCTATCAAAGCCAAAGGAGAGGGAGATGTTGTACGTCTACTTGGCTGTCTCAGAAATTGATGTAAGTGCGGTATTGGTAAGAGAAGATATAGGTAAACAATCTCCTATTTATTATGTAAGTAAAACTTTACTAGATGATGAAACCAGATATCCACATCTAGAAAAGTTAGCCTTAGCTTTAATAATGGCATCTAGAAAATTACGACCATATTTTCAATGTCATCCAATCACTGTTGTAACTTCGTATCCATTAAGAAACATACTACATAAATAAGAACTATCGGGAAGATTAGCCAAGTGGGCCTTAGAATTAAGTGAGCATGAATTAATATATCAGCCTAGGACTGCAATTAAGTCTCAAATCTTAGCTGATTTTGTCGCTGACGATAATAATAACATTGTTGCTAAAGTGGAAAAAGAGTTACAACTCTTTAACGGTGCTAATCCGGGTCTATGGACCCTATTCACTGATGGTTCTTCCAATATAAAAGGTGCCGGCTTAGGCATAGTTTTAATATCCCCCACGGGTGAAAAGACACGACAGACTATCAAATGTTAACCTATAACCAACAATGAAGCAGAGTATGAAGCTGTCATTGCAGGACTAGAACTCGCACGAGAACTCTCAATCGAGCAAATAGTAATCAATAGTGACTCCCAACTGATAGTGAATCAGATGCAGGGGACTTACATCGCTCGAGAGACTCGGATGCAACAGTTCCTGGAAAATGCACGAGAGCTAGTGAGACAATTCAAAACATGGAAGGTAATACAAATACCTAGAGAGGAAAATGCAGAGGCAGATGCATTAGCTAACCTCGCAGCAGTCACGGAAGTAACAAACAAAGACAATGCAATTGTCGTTCATCTATTCCATTCAGCGATCGACCAGGACAGAAATGAGGTAATTTTCAACAATTTAACCTGGGATTGGAGAAACGAAATTCTAAGTTTTTTGCAGAATGGTACTGTACCTGAAGACAAGAAAATAGCTCAAGCACTCTGCCATAAAGCTGCACGGTACTGCCTCATTCACAATACATTATATCACAAGATGTTCGGAGGGCCCCTAACTACATGCGTCAGACCTAATCAAACGGAGTTCGTGATGAAAGAAGTCCACGAAGAACACTGTGGAAATCACTCAGGGGCGAGATCCTTGGTAAAAACCCTAATCAGAGCTGGATATTATTGGCCTAAGATGGAAGAAGAGGCCGAGAACTTCGTATCCAAATGCGACAAATGCCAAAGGTTCGCCAATAACATGCATCGACCAGCGGAATTATTGCATCCAATTATATCTCCATGGCCCTTCATGAAATGGGGTATGGACATAGTGTGACCTCTTCCCCCAGCTAAAGGACAGGTACGGTTTCTACTCGTGCTTACTGACTATTTTACAAAATGGGTAGAGGCAGAAACATTCAAACAGGTGCGAGAAAAGGAAGTTAAAATCTTCTTATGGCAAAACGTAATATGCCGCTTTGGAATACCAAAGGAGATCGTGTGTGATAATGGCCCACAGTTCATAGGCTCGCAAATCTAAGAATTCTTCGAAAGCTGGCAAATCAAACGGATCACTTCAACACCATACCACCCCGTGGCTAACGATCAAGTGGAATCAACGAATAAAATCATCATCAACAACCTAAAGAAGCGACTAGATAAAGCCAAAGTAAATTGGCCTGATGAGTTACCAGCGGTACTATGGGCATACAGAACAACTTCAAAAATAGCCACGGGAGAAATTCCGTTCGCACTTGTCTTTGGCTCAGAAGCCTTAATACCTGTGGAAATTGGCAAACCGAGCATAAGGTTTATAACAACCATGGAGGAAGCAAACGACGACGAATTGAGGACTAATCTAGATCTGCTTGAACCACGAAGGGAAGCAATGCTAATACGGATGGCAACTCAAAAACAAATCATAGAGCGTTATTACAACCGTAAAGCTCATCTCAGATACTTCTAGATTGGGGACTTCGTCCTCAAAAACATCTTTCAATCAACGAAAGAAGCAGGCGTAGGAAAGTTAAATTCAAATTGGGAAGGACCCTACAAAATCCGAGGCATAGTTGGGAAGGGCGCCTACGAGCTGGAAGCTATGGACGGTAGAATCCTACGGACAAGTTGGAATGCCATCCACTTGAAGAAGTACTACTTCTAAGTAATAGAAGTACCCCAGTCAGGTATCACACATTTGATTTTATTTTGAACATTTAAAATTTTACTAACTTTTTTAGATGATAGGCATAAAGTTAACCCATCACCAGATGATAATATTAGACCTGCAAAGACGCGAGGAAGTAACTGACTTCCTGGTCTAGGGTTACACTTTCTGATGGAGGTTTTAAAGGGTTAAGAAGTCATCATCTAAAAACTATACACCGTCGAGTCCCGTATATTTTTCGTTTTCAGGAAAAGGACCACAAGGACGGAATAGTCAAGTGCTCGAGATTTCATTCTTCAAATCTCAAACACTTGGGGGACTATACAGTATGGAAGGCTAAGACGAAGCAAAGAAGACTATCAGAAAGTCAAAGCTCGATCCTAAAAGATCCATCTACCCAACAAATCAAGTGATAAGAGAAGAATCGAAAGAGCTGAAGACTCAAGTACAAAGCCTAATCCAAAAACCCTTTGAACATGTTCAGGTTGAAAGGCAAAATATTAACCACGAGGAAGAAATGCACATCTTTGTACTTATTCAAAAGAAAACTATTGTAACCAAGAACAGTTAGGGGTAAAAGATCATCATCATTGTACTCATTCAAAAATTGTTGTAACAAAAAACAGTTATGAAATCTTTGTACTCATATAGAAAACTGTTATCAAATAAAACAGTTACGGATGAAAGATCAAAATCCTTGTATTTGTTCAGAAAACTGTTATCAAATAAAACAGTTGCGGATGTGAGATCATTTCCCTCGTACTTATTAAAAACTGTTATCAACAAAAACAGTTACGGATTGAAATCCCAATTTTTATAAAAACTATTACAAACGTAAAACATTTGTTCTCTTGTATTAACTCGAAAAACTATTACTTATGAAAAACAATTACAAAATACAAGTGTATATCCAAATCTGTTAAAAGAAAACAGTTGCGACATGAGTTTTAGACGATAATCAAACAAATGTAAAATGTTGTGGAAGTTCAAACAAAAAACTCTCCTCAGAAACATTCTTAAGCATGTGAAAAATTCCTATCACTCTATTGCATTATTACACTATCATGAAGTTGAGACGTCTTCTTCATTAAGTGTCGATCATAAATGGCCTCTTTCATAAAAATGCCTATTACAAAAAGGCTCGCATTTTATATGCAACACCAGGCCTACTATGAAAAGGTACGAATAATTTCAGCATCTTTATGCAAAAACTCAGAGGTAAAACAAAAACCTCGAAAATCAAACATGAACTCAGAGGTAAAATAAAAACCTCAAAAATTAAACATGCAAAAGACTTAAGAGTGAAACAAAAACTCGGAGCAAAAAAGTCATACTTGCATATGTTTAAAAAGTGGCTAAGTAGGAACTAAGTATTGACTAGATACTTAGCCGCATATAGTTTTTACATTAAGGTGCCCCTAAGTTGTCAGTTTGGGACTTTAAAAGATCCAAATTTACCCCCGTTGGAGCTGGGGGTAACCACCAATCAAATAAAAAAAAGAGGGGTGAACCAACATCTTAATCTTCTTGAGGAGGAGGATTGACTTCTTCACTGTCGGTAGGAAGATGAGCGGCTTGGGACGAAGAGGCGTGAGCAGCAGGAGTCTCACCTTCAGGTGAAGAAAGATTCTGACCTTGTTGAGCCTTCTCCATGACTTACTTGATTTTAGCTACTTCAACACTAAGGTCGAAACCCTCTTGACTCATTTCCGTCAATGTGTCAAGGCGAGAATTCTTGTACGCCCAACTAACATCGACAGCAGCCGCCTCTTCAAGAGTTTCATAATCTCTCTCCCATATCTGAAGCTCAGCTTTTAGCCCGTCCTTCTCAGCTTCAGCAGCTTCATGGGCAGCCCTCAAAGGTACAATTGACTCCTCCAGATATTGGACTTTGTCTAAAGCATTGCGAAGATCCTCCTGAGTCCGGGTGAGTGACTGCACAAGCTCGCCTGAGTATTCCTCCTTCTACCCCAGCAAGTCTTTCAAGACCCTAATTTCTTCTAAGGCACGGGATAATTGCTCAGCAAACGAAGACTCAAGAATGCTCTTGTCTTTATACGTTTGGTTAGAAGAAGCCTTCTTCACTGCCAACTCCGCAGCCACGACTCTCATCTGCCACTCCAGGGTACACTTTTCTTCTTCTAAAGCTTCCATGTCGAGCCTCAGGCTTTCATATTGCCCCTTCCAATTCCCTGCTTCAGCATGCCACTCCTTTAGCTCTTGCTCCGTGTTAGAAATCCTCTTCATAAGCTCCATGCCTATAAGATTGGTCTACAAAAAAGAAATCAATTAGATACAATAGATGACATATACAAAAATGAAATGAGAGAAAATGCATTTTTACCTTCAAAGAGGAATGCACGACTTCATTAGCCCATGTAAGGGCACTATGGCTATCAAGCTTGGTCCTCTCTGTTGGGCCAATCAAAGGCTTCAGCCACACTTCAGGTTGGCCAGATTTCTTAAAAAGGCTCCCATCAGCCGGAACCTCAATTAGCATTTGCCTCATCTCCCTACTGGAAGACCCTACTTCTTTAACAGGAGGCACAGAAACAAGCTAAGATATAGGAGCCACGGGTAATGAAATTTATGGAGCAGAAGAAGTATTAGGCACAGAAACTTGAGGAGATGAGAAAGCCACGGTCAAGGCAGCAGCAGGAGTAGTAATGGCTAAAGGAAAAGAGGAAATAGCCGGAACGGACGAAGAAATTTCTCTAAAGGAGGGTGAAAAAACAGCCAGAGGCGTCTCATTAGCGGCAAGGCCAAAGCCTTCGTGGAATAGATGATCCACAGAATCATGTGAAATAGAAGAAGAAGTATCCCCGGATGTAGAAGTTCAGACATCAGGCACGGAAGACACTGCCACGGGTGTAGACTCATCGTCTGAGACCACCCTTCTTCTACGTGACCTGTGCACCAAAGTGCCCTCCTCTTCTTCTTCTTCTTCTAAGGTCCTAGACCCGCCAACTTTCCTCTTTGAAGAAGAGGAACCAGTAATAATCTCTTGGGCCTGATCCAAAGACATCTTCGGAATGGAGGCAGCAGACACCCCACGAGCAGAAAACCCTGTCAAAAGAAAAAAGATTAAACAAACGAAGAAAAAGAAGCTCGAGTAAGGAAAAGAAGCAAAAAAACAGAAGTTTCACTTATCGTGAGTCTTCACTTTCCAACCGTGCTTCCCGGAGAAGTAATTCCAAGATCTTTCCTCTAATGGAGCAACCGACAACAACTTTTCTACCCAATCACGAATACCGGAGACATTCTCAACAGTACCCATGATTGCTGAAAGAAGAAGAGGAAGATAGCTACGGTGTTAATAAAACACTTAAAGCAAAGAGAAAAAAATAACAAATGTGAGCTAAAATGTACTCACGTGCACGATTCCACTTCTCAGGGAAGGGAAGATTTTCATCGCCCACTAAACCAGCAGTGGGCACAGCAACATACCGGAGGTACCAACCTCTATCCTTATCGCCATCAGGGGTTACCAACACTCTTTTGTTCCTAGAAGCCAGAGTGAAAACCCCTTGAAGAAATAAGGTAGGAGAATAAAGATGAATGAGGTGATTGAAGGTAAAAGGAACTGAGGCTAAAGAAGCTAAACATCTAAGACACGCGACAACCCGCCACACAAGAGGACCAACTTGTCCTAAGCAAATGTTGAAGAAACAACAAAACTCGATGATGACTGGATCAATAGGAGGTCTAAACCCTAGAGTGAAAGGGTAGGTGTAAATAAAAAAATGCCCCGTCTTGTAAGACGCTATTCTTTGATTTCTATTTGGAATAACAATGGGAAAATCAGATTCCCAAGAACATTCCCTACGAACAAGGGGAATCAAACCTTCAGTAATAAGAGTGGGATACCTATCAACACAATCAAGGGATAACGACTGATCTACAAGGACCTGACTATCCCTAGTGAAGGAAAACTCAACAGGAATGATTTTATCCACTCGTGGTTCGCGTAGGGGTTCATGATGATCCCTACCCCTGGACGAAGACCGGGAATCCCTAGCTCTTGGAGAGACTAAAGACGTAGCAGAAGGAGGGGAAACAATATGGGAAGAAGAAGAGCCCCTCGAAGGAGTAGAGCTTAAACTCCTTAGTCTACCACCCCTCCGACTCCGAGTTGGAACAGAAGAGGGTGTCAAATTCTCGACGTCTATTACTCTTTTATATTGGTTCGAAGAAGACATGTTTACGGAGACAAGAAGAAATTCTTTAAAAATAAAAGAGATAAGCTAGAAAGTGTTTCCTGGAAGTAAAGAAAAGAAAAGAGGTATTTATACTTGAAGACAACCGTCAACAAGGGGAAAAAACAATGATGAGAAAAGTCATAATTGAAGGTGTCACTTCATGACTGATGTAGCCACAAAAAGCCTTAAAAGGCACCGAGTAACTGCAGAACCAATCCGGAGGGAACACGTGGATTGAGCATTAAATGGAAGCGACAAGCGACACCTATGTTCATAGAAGGATACAATGTTTCGAGGTAAAGCGGCGGCAAACTATTCCCGCCATAAATGCATATCCACTTACCAAAATATTAATCGATAAATAAATGGTAATTGGGGGACTATCTGTATTGGTAAAAAAGAGTTTCACACGTAAGATGATTCCTAACAACTCAGCCAGCTACGTGGACCAAGGAAACTATGACAGCTGTATATGATTCTATAAAGATGTACGAAACAAAGAGGTACGAATCAATAAACATATGGGGTAATCAGCTACGGGAAATCCAACCTTATTGGGACAAGGAAGAGATACAGTCAAAATGAATCCGGACAGAGCTACAGACAGATCCAGAGATCCTCAATTAATGACTCACACGTTACACAACCTTCACGCAACAGTTGTAGTTATCCTTTGTAATGTCCCATTAATGTATAATTAGTCATTAATGAGTGATCATTGTAAAAGGCAGGCGTTATATTGAGAAACTCCCTATATAAGGGAAGAGAAAATAGCTTGTAAGGACATCTGAACTATGAATACAATACACTTTACTTTTCTGAGCATCTTATTATCATTATTTACTTATTCTTATTTACTTAATATTATTTCTTTGATTATCAGTAACCCGTGTTCATCCTAAAAATAGCTTTGGTCAAATGATCTAATTCTTTGGTTAAACAGTAAGTATCACTTAAATTAAGGAGAATCTTACACGGAATAAATCAGCAGACAAGATTAAGGTTTAAACAAGGTAAGCAGTAAGTCGAGAGATCAGTTATAAGTCAGCCCTAATAATCAAAGCATAGAAATCAGGCCAGTAAATGAATTAAGGAAAGTAGTGCCAATTATTAATCACACATAAGGAAAGAACAGGTAAAAATACGATAAGGAAATATCGGTTTTAAAGGAAAGCATAATTTCAAACCCTAATAAGGCAAGTAAATCATTAATCACTTTAATTGACAAATCTAAGGTAAACGGGCAAACATTATAACAAACAGTCGAATAATTGAAAACCTTAAGGCATATCATAGACATAGAGATAAAACTCAAGTAAAACTCTGTCGAAACAGTAAAGAAGAAACTAGAGTTGAAACATTTAAACGTTTAAACATTTTTGCAGAAACCCCATTAGAAATCAAAACCCTAGCTTTTAGGAAAAAATGAATTCAGTTAACAATAATAGTAAAACCAGAAAATCTTAAAGGAAAAATACCAAACAAACTTAAAACCGCTTCAGATCTAAAGAGATCTAAGCGGATTCAACCAAAAATAGCTAGGTTTATGAAAATGGACAGAAGTGAATCAAATCTGGTTTGAACTAGAGATTTGAAACCATAAAACATGAAAATAGTATTACTCACAGACATTGGAGTGAATATAGACGGATTAGTCGAGAAAAAGAGGGACTCTGAACCAAATCTGGTTCGAATACTTTTAGATTCCATCAAGTAACATGAAAATCATAACACCGGTAGAGAGATGAAGCCGGATAGGGCCTGAAATCGAAAGAAAACCCCATGAATCGAAGGGATATCAGTGACGGCGGGCTAAGGTTAGAAAGGGGAGGGTGAGAGAGAAGAGAGGGAGGAAAGAGATCGAAGGGCGGCGGGTTTTGGAAAATGGGGGGGTAGGGTTTAGGTTAGGGTGTAATTAAAAATGGAAGGTGAATCCTGGACCGTTGATCTTTTGAGATCAACGACCGGGATTAAATCTGGTTGGGCGGGTTATGGATATGGGTTATAATAATTGAGTTTGGGTACTGGGTTATGGATATGGTTTATTGGGTTATAATAATTGGGTTTGGGTACTGGTTATGGGTTGGTTTAATTGGGATGATAGTTGTTGGGCTGGGGTCTGAAAATTCAATTAAAAGAGGCTATGTTTTAAATACCCACTTAATTTAATAAAATAATTTATAAAATAGCTAATAAATGATAAAAAGGCTATTTGTGTATGAAAATGATTTAAAATAATTACTTGATATTATAAAATATTAAAAGTCATTTTCGTGCAAGAATAAAGCAATTATGCGTACATGGGCTATTATTGCAAAGTTATTGCAATTATAACCTAATGATGTAAATATAACTATGCATAAAATAATTAAAGATTAATATAAATATAAATATAAATGATAAAATTAAGCAATAAAATTATTTGTGATGCAATTAGTAATTATTTAGATAATAACTGATGGAATAAATTGATTAAAAATCCCTTAAAATTACATAAAATTATGAAAAAAATACTAATTGATGCTCATGCATTATTCTGAATATATATATGCATTTTAAAAATAACATAGGAAAAAACTGGGTATCAATAGTGATAAGGCTGCCTAACATTAAGTTCAACGTAGATAAAGTTTGTGAGACTTGTACAAAGGGGAAGCAGGTAACATCCTCTTTTAAAAGCAAGAAAATGGTAAGTACTATTAGGTCGATGGAACTGGATCATATGGATATGTGCAGACCAATGAGGATAATGAGCATAGGTAGAAAGAAATATGTTATGATGCTTGTTGATGATTATTATAGGTTTAGTTGGACACTGTTTTTAACATCTAAAGATGAAGCAATTGACATGTTAACTTCATTTGTTAGAAAACTAAGAAACAACTAGGTAATCAACTTGCATCAATTAGGTATGATAATGCTAATTTTTTGAATTTTCTGATGAGCATGACATATATCATAATTTCTCTGATCCTAAAACAACACAACAAAATGGAGTAGTTGAAATAAAGAATAGGACCTTGGAGGAAATGGCTAGGACTATGTTACTTGCTAGTAAATTGCCTCATAACTCTAGGCAGAAGCTGTGAAAATTACGTGCTACACCATAAATAGGTGCATGACTAGAACTCTTATTGAGAAGACTCCCTATGAGTTACTTATAGGGAGAAAGCCAATCCCAAATTAGGGCATTTGGATGCAAGTGCTTTGTGCACAATAATAGAAAGGGCTCCCTAGGTGTGATGACTCAAAAGGTCATCCCTTTTTTTATAAGTCAAAATTGTATTTCGAGGCCTTGAAAACCTCCTTTGATCTCACCTCGTGTTGAGTGCGTAGCCCGAGCGTATATCCGGGAAGCTTTTATATGAAAAACTGAGAAAATGCTAATTTTACCTTTAAAATTGAGTTTAAGTTGATTTCGGTCAACATTTTGGGTAAACGGACCCGGACCCATGATTATATAATCCCGGAGGGTACGTAGGAAAATATGGGACTTGGGCGTATGCTCGGAATCAAATTCCGAGGTCCCAAGCCCGAGAAATGAATTTTTGAAAGAAATTATTTTACTGAAAATATAAGAGTTTTTGGAGATTTGATTATATTTGAAATTGATGGTATCGGGCCCGTATTTTATTTCCGGAGCCCGGTACAGGTTCAATATGATATTTGAGTGGTGTCTGTAAAATTTGGTAAGAAATAGAGGTCATTTGACGTGATTCGGACCCGTAGTTGTGAAATTTGAAACTTTGAAACTTTTCAGATTTTTCTTTGATTTCTATGCTAAATTCGTTGTTTAAGATGTTATTTAGGTGATTTGATCGCACGAGTAAGTCTGTAGGATGTTTTTAAGGTTGTGTACATGTTTTTTTTTGGAGCCCCGAGTTGAGTTTCGGATAGGTATCGGGGTGTTGCGGACTTAGAAAATCTAGTGTAAGTTGTTGTTTCTGGTGTCCAGGTATTTGTTCTTCGCGTTCGCGGTAGAACCCATGTGAACGCGATGTACAAGTTGGGATGGGGAAGGGATTCTTCTATGCGAACTCAGGGCCTTGGTCACGAACGTGGAGAACTGGGGGGAATGCTCTACGCGAACGCGCCAGGCCACACGCGAACGCGTAGTGTGCTGGAGGGGGGCTGGGGGAGTCCTGAAGTTTGTTCTTCGCGAACGTGATGGTCAGGGGGGATAGACCATCGCGAACGTGAGCAGCTCATCGCTAATGCATAGGCCTTTTGGCCGCAATTCTTCGCGAACGCGACAGACCTCTCGCGAACGCGAAGAAGGTTTGTCCAGTGTTCTTAAAACAGTAGCAAAACGGGATTTCTTCAAAATTTCAAAACTCTTTCATTGAAACTCGATCTTGGGAGATTTTTGAAGAGGAATTTCACCACAAAACCATAGGTATGTGTTCTTAGACTTATTTGCTTCAATTTTCATTAACACCCATTAGATTTCTAGGCCTAAACCTTATTCTTTAAGGGTAGAAAATTGGGGATTTGGTTAGAGTTAGGGTTTTTTGAATAATTGCAATTTAGACCTCGTTTTGGGCTCGGATTCCGAAACTAATCACATATTCCGGCTCATGGGTGAATGGGTGATAGGGTTTTGGTCCGAACCTCGTGTTTTGACCAGGCGGGCCCGGGGTCGATTTTTGACTTTTTGGGAAGAATGGTAGAAAACTTATAATTAAGCATTGGGGTTGAACTATTTAGCATGTATTGATATTATTAAGTTGATTATGTCTAGATACAATTGAATTGGAGGCGAATTGTAAAGGGAAGGCGGTAATTGAGGCTTGAGTTTGGTCGTGGAATTCGAGGTAAGTGTTTGGCTTAACCTTAGCTTGAGGGAATATGTGTAGTGTCCTATTTTCTATGTGTTAGTATCATGTTCAACGTATAGGTGTGGTGACGAGTATCTATACGTTGGTGTCAAGCATGCCCATGAGTCGTATATTTTGATTTGTATGCTATTTTCATTAAGTACCACCTATGTCCAAATTGATAACTATTCATGTTGATATAAATTCCTCGGTTTTGCCTATTGTTGAGTATTGGTTCAAGTTGAGAATTATGGTGTGAAGTCAAGTAACTATGTGAGATTGGTTATAGCTGTTTTCATTGCCTGGACGATATAGAATCTACTGATGGATCCCTTGCCGGGACGTTATGGCTTTATTATTTATTGTCATTGTTTATATTGTTGATTTTCTTGCCGGATTGCTGTTGTTGATTTATTTGGGCAAGGAAGAGTGTAAAGCACTAAGGGTGATGCCATGCATGATATGGTGAGAGAGTGTTGATGCACGAAGGGTGATGCCGTGCCGATATTATGAAAGTTAATGCACGAAGGGTGATGCCGTGCCATATTATGAAATTTAAAAGCACAAAGGGTGATGTCGTGCCATGATTATGAGAGAGTAAAATCACTAAGGGTGATGCCATGCCATTTTCCACTGATATTATGGTGAGGATGAGAGTAAAAGCACGAAGGGTGATGCCGTGCACGTGTCTTTGTGTATTTATTTCTGTTGTTCTAAGTTTGATGTTTGTTTTTTCACTTTACTTCGTTGTTTTCATAACTTGATATTTCTCCCCCTCAGTATGTTTCCCCCTTCCTTTTCTATTAAGCTACTTAATTTTGGATATTATTATTATTTTCGTACATTATAAAACTGCACAAGTTTATTTGGTTGTTGTGTCCTAGCCTCGTCACTACTTCGCCGAGGTTAGGCTCGACACTTACTCAGTACATGGGGTCGGTTGTACTGATGCTACACTCTGCACATTTTCTTGTGCAGATCCCGGTATAGGACCCTACGGACCCTAGAGTGAGGAGGCTGCCTTCAATCCATTTGGAGATTCCGAGGTAGTCCTGCAGGCGTCCGCATGCCTTGGCTTCTCCTCCTATTTCATTTCCATATGTACTACCTTATTCTGAGACAGATGTATTTATTTTATTCAAACCTTTATATGTAGTATTCATAGACTGTCCGTGAAGTTGTGACTCCAAAATTTTTGGGTTTAGTATTGTGAGTTTCGTAACGACATTTAATCAAGTTATTAGACTTTGCTTTATTTCGTACTTCTATTTCCATTGGTTTTTATTTCATTTGTTAGCTGTTAATAATAAGGAATTAAGGTAAATAATTAGTAACATTGGCTTGACTAGTGGGTTCAATGCTAGGCACCGTCACGGTCACGACGGTGGGAAATTCGGGTCGTGACAAGTTGGTATTAGAGCACTAGGTTACTTAGGTCTCACAATTCACGGACAAGCTTAGTAGAGTCTGAGGGATCGGTACGGAGATGTTTGTACTTATCCCCAGAGGCTACAGAGTTTAGGAATGTCTTCACATCTATTCTTCTCTGTCGTGCAATTTGAATTCTCAATACTACTTGAATTTCTACTCTATTCTCTCGCAGATGGCGAGAACACGCACTTCTTCATCCACTTATCAACAACCCGAGTCTCCAGTTTTAGCTCCTACGAAGGGCCGATGCCGAGGCAGAGGCAGAGGCAGAGCTCAGCCGAGAGTAGCAGCCCCAATGGCAGAGCCTCAGGTAGAGTTTGTTGGTTAGGCTCCTGCCCAGACAGTCCCGGTTGGTCCAGGTCAAGTTCTCGAGGGGTTCATTGCTACCCCGGTACTCCAGGATGCTCTGGTCCGTCTTGTGGGCCTCATGGAGAGTGTCGCTCAGGCAGGTTTACTTCCTGCAGCACCAGCCATCTCTCAGGCTGGGGGAGGAGCCTAGATTCCCGCTACTCGCACTCTGGAGCAGATGGCTCCTCAGTTTCAGACTCCAGCATCTCAGACAGCTAGGGTAGTTCAGCCGGGTGTTGCGGCTCAGATCGGAGATAGAGCAGCTATGTCCGCTGATGCTTTGTGGAGGTTTGACCGGTTCACCAAGATATTTACTACGACTTATAGCGATGCATCTTTAGAGGATCCCCAGGACTATTTGGATAGTTGTCGCGAGGTTCTACGGAACATGGGGATAGTGGAGACCAATGTGGTCGACTTTGCTACTTTTCATCTGTCAGGTTCCGCCAAGACTTGGTGGAGAGATTATTGTTTGGCTAGACAAGCTGGGTCACAACCTTTGACTTGGGCCCAGTTCTCCGAGTTATTTCTGGAGAAGTTTCTTACTATCACTTAGAGAGAGGATTATCTGAGGCAGTTTGAGCGTCTCCAGCAGGACTCTATGACCATCACTCAGTATGAGACTAGATTCATTACCTTGGCCCCACATGCTATTATGATACTTCCCACCGAGAGGGAGAGAGGGTGAGGAGATTTATTGAGGGACTAACTCAACCGATCCGATTGCAGATGGTAAAGGAGAGAGGGAGTGACATTTCCCTCTAGGATGCGGCCAATGTGGCTAGACGAGTTGAGATGGTTCTATAGGGGAGTGGTCAGGGGTCTGACAAGAGGTCCCGTAATTTTGGCGGGTTTAGTGGTAGCTCATTTGGAGGCAGTGATTCTTTTGGTAGGGGCCATCCTCCTAGGCCCTATCATTCAGCACTTTAGGCTTCTCACGGTGCTCCAGGTGACTGTGTTCTCAAATGCCGTATTCTGATCAGTTGCCCTAAAGTGATCCACTGGCCCCTATCAGTGCACTGCCGCTTCAGAGTTTTCACGGTGGTTACTCCAGTCGTCAGGGTCAGTTTCAGGGTTAGCAGTCTCAGCAGCCGAGGACTTGTTATCCTTGCGGTGATTTGAGGCACATTTCTAGATTTTGCCCTCGAGCCTCGAACAGTTCTCAGCATCGGGGTTCTCGTGCCATTGTTCCAGCATCGGGTGTTCCACCACCCGCTCATCCAGTTAGAGGTGGGGGTCGAGGTGTTAGAGGTGGAGGTCAGGCAGTTAGAGGTAGAGACTAGGCTACTAGAGGTAGAGGCCAACCAGTAGGAGGTCGTCCTAGAGATTCAGTTCAGATTGGTGGGGCCCAGCCCCGATATTATGCTATTCTATCCAGACTTGAGGTTAAGGCTTCCGATGAAGTTATCACATGTATGGTTTCAGTTTGCAGCAGGGATGCTTCTGTTTTATTTGTTCCGGGGTCCATATTTTCCTATGTATCCTCTTATTTTGCTCCTTATTTGGTTATTCCTCGTGATTCTCTAAGTACTCCTGTATATGTGTCTACACCGGTGGGTGATTCCATTGTGGTAGATCGTGTCTACCGTTCGTGCGTAGTGGTTATTGGTGACCTTGAAACCAATGTTGATCTTTTACTCCTTGATATGGTAGATTTTGATGTCATTTTGGGGATGGATTGGTTGTCGCCGTATCATGCCATATTGGACTGTCACGCCAAGACCGTGTCCTTAGCATTTCCGGGGTTGCCTCGACTGGAGTGAAGAGGGACTCCTGGTCATTCTTCCAGCAGGGTTATCTCCTATATGAAGGCTCGGCGCATGGTCGAGAAGGGGTGTCTAGCCTAATTAGCTTATGTTTGTGATTCCAGTGTTGAGGTTCCTTCTGTGGATTCTGTGCCCGTTGTCTGTGAGTTTCCAGAGGTGTTTCCTACAGACCTGCTGTGTATGCCACCCGACAGGGATATTGAATTTTGCATTGATTTGGCTCCGGGCACTCAACCCATTTCTATTCCGCCATATCGTATGGCCCCGCCAGAGTTGAAGGAGTTGAAAGAACAATTGCAGGATTTGCTGGATAAAGGATTTATTAGGCCTAGTGTCTCGCCTTGGGGCGCGACAATGTTGCTTGTTAAGAAGAAGGACGGATCGATGAGGATGTGCATAGATTATCGGAAATTGAACAAGGTTACTATCAAGAACAACTATCCATTGCCGAGGATTGATGACTTTTTTGACCAACTTCAAGGTGCCAAGGTATTTTCAAAGATTGATTTGAGATCTGGCTACCATCAGTTGAGGATTAGGGCATCTGATGTCCTTAAGACAGCTTTTCGCACTCGGTACGGGCATTATGAGTTCTTAGTGATGTCATTCGGTTGACAAATGCCCCCAAGAACTTTCATGGACTTGATAAATCGAGTGTTCAAGCCTTATTTGGATTCCTTCGTGATTGTCTTCATTGATGATATTTTGATTTATTCCCGCAGCAGGGAGGAGCATGAGCAACACCTTCGAGTTGTTCTCCAGACTCTGAAGGACAGTCATTTATATGCCAAGTTTTCAAAATGTGAGTTTTGGTTGAGTTCAATTGCATTTCTGGGTCATGTTGTATCAGCATAGGGTATTCAGGTAGATCCTAAGAAGATTTCAGCAGTCAAGGATTGTCCTAGACCCACATCAGCCACAGAGATCCGTAGTTTCTTGGGTTTGGCGGGCTATTACCGTCGGTTTGTGGAGGGGTTTTCGTCTATTGCAGCCCCGATGACCAGGTTGACTCATAAGGGTGCCTAGTTCAGGTGGTCAGAGGAGTGTGAGGCGAGCTTTTATAAGCTCACGACAGCTTTGACTACGGCACCGATGTTGGTTTTGCCCACAGGTTCAGGGCTATATACTATGTATTGTGATGCATCTCGGGTTGGACTTGGTGCAGTGTTGATGCAGGATGGCAAGGTTATTGCATATGTTTTATTTCAGTTCAAGATCCACGAGAAGAATTATCCAATTCATGATTTGGAGCTAGCAGCCATTGTTCACGCGCTGAAGATTTGGAGGCATTATCTATATGGTGTGTTGTGTTAGGTGTTCACAGATCACAAGAGTTTGCAATACTTGTTCAAGCAAAATGAGCTGAATTTGAGGCAGAGAAGATGGTTGGAGCTGTTGAAAGATTATGACATCACCATCTTATATCATCCGGGAAAGGCCAATGTGGCGGCCGATGCTTTGAGTAGAAAGTCAACCAGTATGGGTAGCCTTGAATATATTCCGGTCGGGGAGAGACCGCTTTCCTTGGATGTTCAGGATTTAGCCAGTCGGTTCTTGAGATTGGATGTTTCCGAGCCAGGCCGTGTTCTATATTATACAGTTGCCCGTTCTTCATTATTTGATCGTATTCGAGATCGACAGTATGATGATCCTCATTTGTGTGTCCTCAAGGACACAATGCGACACAGTGGTGCCAAGCAATTTACAGTTGGCGATATGGAGTTTAGAGATGCATGGTCGTATTTGTGTGTCCAATGTGGATGGACTTCGTGAGTTGATATTAGAGGAGGCCCATAGTTCCTAGTACTCCATTCATCCGGGCACCGCAAAGATGTATCAGGATTTACGGCAACATTATTGGTGGAGGAGGATGAATAAAGATATTGTGGCATATGTAGCTCGGTGTTTGAATTGTCAGCAGGTCAAGTACGAGCATCAGAGACCTGGTGGATTGATGCAGCAGATTGAGATTCCTGAGTGGAAGTGGGAACGTATCACCATGGATTTCGTCGTTGGACTCCCACGGACTCAGAGGAAGTTTGATGCAGTATGGGTCATTGTGGATAGGCTGACCAAGTCAGCGCATTTCATTCATGTGGCAGTTTCCTATTCTTCGTAGAGATTGACAGAGATCTACATTAGGGAGATTTTTCGCCTTCATGGTGTGCCCGTTTCTTTTATTTCTGATCGAGGTACGCAGTTTACCTGGTATTGGAGAATATGTGGTTCATATGAGATTTCTACTCAGTAGAAGGTACATATTGTCATTCAAGGCACTGAAAGAAGCGAGTTTGATGGTCACGAGAATGGACATGCACTTAGTGGATGAATTCAGTACCTTGTTATTAGTGTTGTCGAGCTATGAAGGTTAGTTTTGCGGATCATCAGATGTTGTTTTTATGGCTTCGGGCCAAGTGGGGGAGTCCATTAGCTGCATTCAGATTGCAGAGTCAGGTGTTACCCCAGTTTTGGCCTAAGAAGTGTATATAGATGGTATTGGAAGATCCCCAAAATTTGTATATGACTAAGATATGAGATCTTGCATGGGATGATGTTGGACTTACGGTGTTTCTACGTCATTAATGTATTTTTATTTCACTGTCAAAAGGGGGTCGGAGAAATAGCTTCATATTCATAGAAGGTCTATTCAGCGTGGGCATCTCGATCGGGGAATCATGGGGTACTTCAAGGGAGATACAATGGTTTATGAGTTGCTGGGCTACATGGCTTGTACTAGGATTTTATGCAATGAGTTTTGGTTGGGGTAGTTGTGTATCGATAGGGAGAAGTGTTACCTTACATTTCTGTAGGGCAGTTCAGCGTGAGTTGGGCAAGCAGGTTGAGTTGAGCACATCGTTTCATCCTCAGACGCACGGGCAGTCCGAGCGTACTATTCAGATTTTGGAGGATATGCTACGATCCTGTGTCATTGACTTTGGAGGTTCTTGGGATCAGTTCTTGCCATTAGTTGAGTTTGCCTACAACAACAACTATCAGTCGAGCATTCAGATGGCTCCCTATGAAGCTTTATATGGTAGGCGGTGTCGCTTGCCGATTGGGTGGTTTGAGCCGGGAGAGGCTCGGTTGTTAGGTACATATTTAGTGCAAGATTCCTTAGATAAGGTTAAGATCATTCAGGATAGACTTCGTACAGCTCCGTCCAGGCAGAAGAATTATGCAGACTGCAGAGTTTGTGATATGGCATTCATGGTCGGAGTGTGAGTGTTGCTTCAGGTGTCGCCTATGAAGGGCGCGATGATGTTTGGGAAGAAGTTCAAGCTAATACCTAGGTACATCGGTCCTTTTGAGATCATTGATAGAGTGGGAGAGGTGGATTACAGACTTGCGTTGCCACCGAGTTTATCAGTCGTGCATCCAGAGTTTCATGTGTCTATGCTTCAGAAGTATCACGGTGATCCATACCATGTGTTAGACTTTAGCAGTGTCCAGTTGGACAAGGATTTGACCTATGAGGAGGAGCCAATAGCCATATTAGACCGGCTGGTTCGTCAGTTGAGATTGAAGAGTTATCCTTTGGTTCATGTTCAGTGGAGAGGTCAGCCTGCCGAGGCAGCTACCTGGGAGTCCGAGTCCGATATGCGAAGCCGATATCCTCATCTTTTCCCCTATTCAGGTACTTTTTTATGTCTATTCGAGGACGAACGTTTGTTTTTGTGGTGGAGAATGTGATAACCTAAAAAGTCATCCCTTGTTTTATAAGTCAAAACTATATTCCGAGGCCTTGAAAACCTCCTTTAATCTCACCTCGTGTTACGCGCGCAGCCCGGGCGTATATCCGGGAAGCTTTTATATGAAAAACTAAGAAAATGCAAATTTTGCCTTTAAAATTGAGTTTAAGTTGACTTCGGTCAATGTTTTGGGTAAACGGACACGGACACGTGATTTGACGGTCACGGAGGGTCCGTAGAAAAATATGGGACTTGAGCGTATGCCCGGAATCGAATTCCGAGGTCCCAAGCCCGAGAAATGAATTTTTGAAAAAAATTGTTTTACTAAAAATATAAGAGTTTTTGGAAATTTGATTATATTTGAAATTGATGGTATCAGGCCCGTATTTTGATTCCTAAGCCCGATACAGGTTCAATATGATATTTGAGTTGTGTCTGTAAAATTTGGTAAGAAACGGAGGTCATTTGACGTGATCCGGACCCGTAGTTGTGAAATTTAAAACTTTGAAACTTTTCAGATTTTTCTTTGATTTCTATGCTAAATTCATTGTTTAAGATGTTATTTTGGCATTTGATCGCACGAGTAAGTCCGTAGGATGTTTTTAAGGTTGTGTACATATTTGGTTTGGAGCCCGAGGGCTCGGGTGAGTTTCGGATAGGTATCGGGATGTATCATACTTAGAAAATCTAGTGAAAGTTGATGTTTCTAGTGTCAAGGTATTTGTTCTTCGCGTTCGTGGTACGACCCATGCGAACGTGATATACAAGTTTCCTTGGGGAGGGGATTCTTCTACGCGAACGCAGGGCATTGGTCGCGAACGTGGAGCACTAGGGGGGGGGGGGGAAGCTATGCGCGAACGCGCCAGGCCACACGCGAACGCGTAGTGTGCTGGAGGGGGGCTGGGGGAGTCCTGAAGTTTGTTCTTCATGAACGTGGTCCCTGGCCCACGAACGCGTTGCCCAGGGGGGATAGACCATCGCGAACGCGTAGGACTTTTGGCTGCAATTTTTCACGAACGCGACAGACCTCTAGCGAACCCGAAGTTCAGTGTTTCTAGAACAGTAGCAAAATGGGGTTTCCTCAAAATTTCACAACTCTTTCATTGAAACTTGATCTTGGGCGATTTTTGAAGAGGGATTTCACCACAAAACCATAGGTATGTGTTCTTAGACTCATTTTCTTCAATTTCCATTAACACCTATTAGATTTCTAGGCCTAAACCTTGTTCTTTAAGGGTAGAAAATTGGGGATTTGGGTAGAGTTAGAGCTTTCTAAATAATTGGAATTTAGACCTCGTTTTGGGGTCTGATTCCGAAACTAATCACATATTCGGGCTCGTTGGTGAATGGGTGATCGGGTTTTGGTCCGAACCTCGTATTTTGACAAGGCGAGCCTGTGGTCGATTTTTTACTTTTTGGGAAGAATGGTAGAAAACCTTTAATTAAGCATTGGGGTTGAACTATTTAGCATGTATTGATATTATTAAGTTTATTATGTCTAGATACAATTGAATTGGAGGCGAATTCCAAAGGTAAGGCGGTAATTGAGGCTTTAGTTTTGTCGTGGAATTCGAGGTAAGTGTTTGGCTTAACCTTAGCTTGAGGGAATAGGTGTAGTGTCCTATTTGCTATGTGTTAGTATCATGTTCAACGTATAAGTGTGGTGACGAGTATCTATACGTTGGTGTCAAGCATGCCCGTGAGTCGTATATTGTGATTTGTATGCTATTTTCATTAAGTACCACCTATGTCCAAATTGATAACTATTCATGTTGATAGAAATTCCTCGGTTTTGCCTATTGTTGAGTATTGGTTCAAGTTGAGAATTATGGTGTGAAGTCAAGTAACTAAGTGAGATTGGTTATAGTTGTTACCCTTGCCGGGATGATATAGAATCTACTAATGGCTCCCTTGCCGGGACGTTATGGCTTTATTATTTATTATCGTTGTTTATATTGTTGACTTTCTTGCCGGATTGTTGTTGTTGATTTATTTGGGTGAGGAAGAGTGTAAATCACGAAGGGTGATGTCGTGCATGATATGGTGAGAGAGTGTTAATGCACGAAGGGTGATCCCGTGCCGATATTGTGAAAGTTAATGCACGAAGGGTGATGTCGTGCCATATTATGAAATTTAAAAGCACGAAGGGTGATGTCGTGCCATGATTATGAGAGAGTAAAAGTACGAAGGGTGATGTCGTGCCATGATTATGAGAGAGTAAGAGTACGAAGGGTGATGCCGTTCCATTTTCCACTGATATTATGGTGAGGATGAGAGTAAAAGCACGAAGGGTGATGCCGTGCACGTGTCTTTGTGTATTTATTTTTGTTGTTCTAAGTTTGATGTTTGTTTTGTCGATTTACTTTGTTGTTTTCATATCTTGATATTTCTCCCCCTCAGCATGTTTCCCCATTCCTTTTGTATTAAGCTGCTTACTTCTGGATATTATTATTGTTTTCGTACATGATAAAACTGCACAAGTTTATTTGGTTGTCATGTCCTAGCCTCGTCACTACTTCGCCGAGGTTAGGCTCGACACTTACTCAGTAAATGCGGTCGGTTGTACTGATGCTACACTCTGCACAATTTCTTGTGCAGATCCCGGTACAGGACCCTACGGACCCTAGAGTGAGGAGGCTGCCTTCAGTCCATTTGGAGATTCCGAGGTAGTCCTGCAGGCATCTGCATGACTTGGCATCCCCTCCTATTTCATTTCCATTCTGTACTACCTTATTTTGAGATAGATGTTTTTATTTTATTCAAAACCTTATATGTAGTATTCATAGACTGTCCGTGAAGTTGTGACTCCAAAATTCTGGGTTTAGTATGGTGAGTTTCGTAACGGCATTTAATCAAGTTATTAGACTTTGCTATATTTCGTACTTCTATTTCCGTTGGTTTTGTATTTCATTTGTTAGCTTTAAAAATAAGGAATTAAGGTAAATAATCAATAATGTTGGCTTGCCTAGCGGGTTAAATGTTAGGCACCATCACGGTCCCGACGGTGGGAAATTCGGGTCGTGACAAGTTGGTATCAGAGCACTAGGTTACTTAGGTATCATAATTCACGGACAAGCTTAGTAGAGTCTGAGGGATCAGTAGGGAGACGTCTATACTTATTCTTCAGAGGCTACAAAGTTAAGGAATGACTTCACATATATTCTTCTGTGTCGTGCGATTTGAATTCTCAATACTAATTGAATTTCTACTCTATTCTCTCGCAGATGGAGAGAACACGTACTTCTTCCTCCACTGATCAGCAGCCTGAGTCCCCATTTGTAGCTTCTACGAGGGACTGAGGACGAGGCCGAGGCTGTGCTAGAGGCCGATGCAGGGGAAGAGCTCGGCCCAGAGCAGCAGCCCCAGTGGCAGAGCCTCAGGTGGAGTTTGTTGGTGAGGCTCCTGCCCAGACAGTCCCGGTTGGGCCAGCTCAGGTTCCCGAGGGGTTCATTCCTACCCCGGTACTCCAGGATGCTCTGGTCCATCTTGTGGGCCTCATGGAGAGTGTCGCTCAGGCATGTTTACTTCCTGCAGCACCAGCTGTCTCTCTAGCTGGGGGAGGAGCCCAGACTCCCGCTACTCGCACTCCGGAGCAGATGGCTCCTCAGTTTCAGACTCCAGCAGCTCAGACAGCTGGGGTAGTTCAGCCGGGTGTTACGGCTCAATCCAGAGATGGAGCAGTTATGTCCGTTGATGCTTTGTGGAGGTTGGACCAGTTCACCAAGCTATTTACTACAACTTATAGCGATGCATCTTCAGAGGATCCCCGGGACTATTTGAATAGATGTCACAAGGTTCTACGGAACATGGGGATAGTGGAGACCAATGGAGTCGACTTTGCTACTTTCCGTCAGTCAGGTTCCTCCAAGACTTGGTGGAGAGATTATTGTTTGGCTAGACCAGCTGGGTCACCACCTTTGACTTGGGCCCAGTTCTCCGAGTTGTTTCTGGAGAAGTTTCTTCGTATCACTCAGAGAGAGGATTATCGAAGGCAGTTTGAGCGTCTCCAGCAGGACTCTATGACCGTCACTCAGTATGAGACCAGATTCATTACCTTGGTCTGACATGCTATTGTGATACTTCCCACAGAGAGAGAGAGAGGGTGAGGATATTTATTGAGGTACTAGCTCAGCCGATCAGATTGCAGATGGCGAAGGAGACATGCGGTGATATTTCCCTCCAGGATGCGGCCAATGTGGCCAGACGAGTTGAGATGGTTCTACAGGGGAGTAGTCAGGGGTATGACAAGAGGCCTCATCATTTTGGCAGGTTTAGTGGTGCCTCATCTAGAGGCAGGGATTCTTTTGGTAGGGGCCATCCTCCTAGGCCCAATCATTCAGCACTTCAGGCTTCTCACAGTGCTCCAGGTGGCCGTGGTTCTCACGTGCCGTATTCTGATTAGTTGCCCTACAGTGCTCCACCGGCCCCTATCAGTGCACCGCCGCTCCAGAGTTTTCAGGGTGGCTACTCCGGTCATCAGGGTCAGTTTCTGGGCCAGCAGTCTCAACAGTTGAGGGCTTGTTATACTTGCGGTGATCTGAGTCACATTGCTAGATTTTGCTCTCGAGCCTCGAGCAGTTCTCAGCACCAGGGTTCTCGTGCCATGGTTCCAGCACCGGGTGTTCCACCACCCGCTCATTCAGTTAGAGGTGGGGGTCGAGGTGA
This sequence comes from Nicotiana undulata, assembly GCA_005239495.1. Lineage (NCBI taxonomy): Eukaryota > Viridiplantae > Streptophyta > Magnoliopsida > Solanales > Solanaceae > Nicotiana > Nicotiana undulata. The sequence continues at coordinate 37,773 of ML255398.1, forward strand.
TAGAGGTGGAGGTCAGGCAGTTAGAGGTAAAGGTCATGCTACTAAAGGTAGAAGTCAACCAGTAGAAGGCCGTCCTAGGGATGTAGTTCATATTGGTGGGGCCCAACCCCGATGTTATGCTATTCCAGCCAAACCTGAGGCTGAGGAGTCCGATGCAGTTATCACATGTATGGTTTCAGTTTTCAGCAGGGATGCTTCAGTTTTATTTTATCTGGAGTCCATATTTTCCTATGTATCCTCTTTCTTTTCTCCTTATTTGGTTATGCCTCGTGATTCTCTGAGTACTCCTGTATATGTGTCTACACCGGTGGGTGATTCTATGATGAAAAGATTGGGCTGACAAAAAATTCAAATGGTGATTTCAACTTACTGGGATTTGATGATTCTGATTATGCAGACTTTCTTGTGGATAGAAAGAGCACTTCTGGTATGACACACTTTCTTGACTCATGTCTTGTATCTTGGGCCACCAAAAAGCAAAATTCTGTGACTTTATCTACCGTTAAAGCTGAGTATGTGATTGCTACCTCATGTTGTGCTCAATTATTATGGATTAAGCAGCTACTAGTGGACTTTGGAATCGATGTAGGTTGTATTCCTATCTTTTGTGACAACACCAGTGCAATCAGTATGACCAAGAACCTGGTCCATCACAAAAATACTAAGCACATAGATGTTATACATCACTTTCTGAGAGATAACTTTGAAAAGGGTTTGATCACGGTGGAATTTTGTGCATAGATCGCTTTGAAAGGAACATGTTAGAATTAGGAATGATTAAGATCACCTAAAAGAAACTGGTTCTAACTCAATGATTGGTTAGATAATTTGTGAATTTTTTAATTAATTAGATTAGATATTATTCAGTCTCATACTTTTCTTAATATACTCTTGTTCCATGTACTAAAATGACGCACTGATATCTAATGATATTACCCTTATTTTATCGGAAAAAATCAGTCTTACACATGAGAACTTTCAGTGAGAACCTGGTTCATCGATCATAAGGTATGTATTCTACACTCTGCGTAATTCAAATAACTGTATATGGATCATGATCTGAAAAGAGTCCCACTTTATCCCAATCTCCCTTTTGAACCAATTAGTTACAAATGAACTAGTTCACCAGGAGACACGTGCCATAATTGCCAAAATTTTGGGGAAGAGTCCAACGTCTCTTCAAATTGACACTCCCAAGATGAAAAGAATTCTAACCTCTAAAAGGTGCCATTATGCACTCAACCTCTTTTACTTTAAATTGATCTGACCTTACTCCTTTTCTTCATCAGCCTCTTTTTCTAAAGATCATAGATTCTAAATCCTAAAACACTCTCAAATTCTTTCATCTTTCTACACTGATCAAATGTCAAACACCCTGAGAACCCCAAAAGCTCTGAGAATCCTTCTTCACCACCCAAAAACCTTCACCCGCACCTTCAACCACCCAAAACTCCAAGAAAAATAAAGTTAAGATGATTGTGTGCAAAACAGTAGCAAGTAAAGAACATGCCAAGAAGTTGAATGAGAAATTAAAGGCTAGTCGAGCAGAAGAACCTAAAAAATCTTATGATTCTTTCCAATCTGCGACTGAGGGGGAAGAACCAGTTTCATCTAAAACTGAACAGGTAACTTCTGGGTTAAAATCTTCAACTGTTGGTTATGAAATTGTAGAAAATATTGAGAATCATTTTGTTTTGGTTGAGTCTATAACTGGTATTGAAATACGATATGTTGGTAATGAGGATATTGGTAGTAAAAATGATAAAGGAAAATAAAAAGAGAGCGAGGGTATTAAGGCTCCTGCGAGGGGAAGGGTAGAAGAAAAAGTGGCAAGATTTTATTCACCCATTGGTTATGGATTACACATGGATACAGGTGCAATTATATTATGGAGTTAAGAGATTAGTGATAACGAGAAGGCTATGAATGAACGTATAGGGATAGAATCACAGGAGATATGTGATGTTTCTGGTGATAGAAGTGTAGCATACGGGTTGGTTAGGTTAAGGAAACATTTTCATGAACCAGTTCCTTCTCTTGCTAAAATAGACAAGAGTCCGGATCTGCTGAAGGTGTCAGATAGTTGCAATCAAAAGAAGAAGAGCGAAGTTGGAAAGATTATAGGAAAGGGCATGAGTGGCACTAAGAGAAAGAGTGTTCCTTCTATCCTTGTAGCAACTCCTCTAACAAGAGAAAGAACTAGAAGAAGCCAGAAGAAGCAGAGTGAGGCCAATGTAAAAAAAGGCCTTAGCTGAGAGTGCCACGAAAGTCGCTTGGAAAGGAAAGAAAAAAGGCCGGTAAGCCAAGTGGAGTAGTCCAGATTAAAGAGATGAACAAGGTTCTTGAAGATGAATATGAGGATGTGGAAGTACCCACACCTAGTTCCAAAAAAAGAAAGACTTCTCAAAAGAATTTTCAAGAAACAAAGTCTAAGGCAGAGGGCTCCGGTGTGTCTAAAAGAACTAGGTGTGCCAAAATGAGCAAGAATGCTTAAATATTGGAAGTTGTGGATGCTGAGATTGAAAAGTGGAAGAAATAGTTGGCTGAAGTAGAGGCTGAGAAAGACTCTCTCAAGTGTGAGCTTGCAAAGTAAAAGAAGAAGAATAATAGTATTCTTTAAGATATGTTGATATTGCTTCAAGCCAAGAACCAAGAACCTGGTCCTTCCCAGTCTTAAACCCTTCCTAGTTTTAACCAATAACGCAAGTGGGATATTTTTGCTTTTTGCTCATGGTTCAGTGCTTTTATTTCTTTTTATGCCTTGTGGAATAATCTTGTCAATAATATTCATTGTCTTTGCTCTAATTGTTTGTTGATGGCTAATATCCTTAGATTGATAAAGAAAAAATTTAATCCATGATTGCATTTGAAGTAGCTCCAATGGCCATGAAATATATCTGCTAAAATCTGATTACTTAAATTAATTATGAAATTTTTTGATGATTCTAAAAGGGGGAAGATAAGGTGTGCTTTTGCGTTGGACTGTGATGTTTATAACCTAATGAACCCGGTCCTTGATGATTTTTGACTTTAAATGAAAAGTGTTCTAACATTGTGTTGATGTTGAGTTGAGCTGAAACAGGTTCCATGCTTATGAAAAGCACAAAGTTTGTCATCATCAAAAAGGGAAAATTTATTGACTTGAGCGGTTTTGGTTTTGATGGTTGACAAAGGAACACATGCTTGAACTAGGTCCATGGGCAATGTACACATGGACAGAATCAAGCAATGCATGCACGTGAAAGGATAAGTATAAGTGGCTATTTATGATAATCCCTAAACGAAACGGTTGCATATTTGATAAGGAGAGGGACTCCTTACTTGAAGAAAACTCTCTCCAAGATAAGGAAGGAGTTACAAGTTGAAGATAAGTAGAAAATTTCCTCCAAGGAAGAGTAAAGCATTAGACTTCTAGTTAATCCTTATTCTACTAACTTTATAAATATCTGTTTTGTTCTCTTTTACAGGTGACACACACTTATTGAAGTAAAAGCAGTTGAGAGAAAAATAGTAAGGCATTTTGTGACCAATTCTTGTGAGATTCAAGAGTGTGATCCTGAAGGTACCCGAACCAGATTGAAGAACCAATTTCATAAAGATTTTTATGTGTTGTCTTTACTTCTAGTTCAAAGTGTAGTATGTGTTTTGAGTTGTCCTTTCAGCCTTCGTAAAAGAAATTGTACTAGGTAATTGATTTCTGTCATTCAAGTTAGAGTTAAAACTAAAAGAGTCCCAACATCTTGTGGCGTGTTGCTAAAAGGGTTATAGTTAATCCTTAAGTTTGCAAGAGGTTGTCAACTCGAGTTGTTTCTTTCAAGTTAGAGTTAACTTGAAGTAGTCGCAACAACTTAGAGTGTGTTGCTACAAGGTTTAGAGTTAATCCTAAGGTTTGCAAGAGTTTGTAAACTTTGTTGTTGGGCTCAGAGTTGTAGTGAAGGGTTTGGGAAAAATCATATTGGGTAGTAGGTCGTGATTTTTCACCATTTGAGCCGGGTGTTTTTCACGTAAAAATCCTTGTGTTCTTTACTTTTTGTTCTATTTATTCCACAATTATAATGTAAGGAATGCATAGAAGAACCAGGTCCTTCGATAATTCAGTGCACGCAAAAATTTGGCACCACATAAATCACCCCCTCCTTCTTTTGTAGTGTTGAAGTATAAAACATCAGAGCGCAAGTACTTTCGTTTGCCATATAGTAGGCAAACATCTCAGGATTTTTCGAATTTCATCACCACTTGAGTAAGTAAGGTTTACCAAAGGCTTTTATATCGCCAATGAATTGTTGAATCTTACAAACATCTTCTCAATGGATTCTTTTTCTTTCATCTAGAAGAGTTCATAATCGTGAACCAATAGGTTTATCCGAGTTTCTTTCACTTTGCTCGTTCCTTCATAGGTAACTTCCAGTTTGTCCCACATTTCGTTGGCGGTATTTCACAACTTGAAATTTTCTCATACTCTTCTCCATCCATATCATTATAAAGAAAGTTTCGTGCCTTAGCATTAACTTGAACGACGAGCATTTTCTCGTCTTTGTAATCTTCAGGATCAGCGGGTGATTGAGCTGGTGCTGGCAGTGGATAATTTTCTTTTTGATGACACACCATACTTTGACATCATAGGACTTTGCATAAATTTCTATGCGCAGTTTCCAGTGGGAGAAGTGTTGTCCATTGAAATTTGGTGGTCTTACTTGCGATGTCCCTTCTTGAAAGAATGCTCCAATAGTTACTTGGTTTGGCATGATCTTTTTTCACTAGTTGTTAAGCAAAAGATAAAAGCATGAGACCTGCTCTGATACCAATTGAAAGTACAAGAGGGAGAAGGGTGAATTGTAGATTTTTTTAATATCCTAAGTAGTTGACTAGTTTACTAATTAGTCGACTAAAGGTAAGAACAGAATATAAATAAAGAAGAAATAAAGTGCAGGAATTAAAGACACCAGGATTTTTATACTGGTTTGTATTCACTGTGAATCTTAGGTCCAGTCCCATTGGGTCGCAATGGTGTTCTCTTTCAGTATTTGAAGTTTCTCGATACAAGAGACTTGATGTAGCTTTACACCAACAACTTAGTCACTATGTTACATCTTGCATCTTGATACAATGCCTCACTAGTAATTTTTCTCTCTTTCTTTCCTCCCTAGTTACACAGTAGATCTAGAATGAACTACATTGCTTGTTTGGAGTACAACAAAAAAAAGTGATAGTGATTTGTTCAAAGTATGTATTGCTCCCTTGACATACTCCATTTTATACTCGAACTTTGGCTTGGCGAATCTTTGGCAGACCGTCGAAGAATTTGCAGTTCCAAGGAATTGATCCTTGGAAGAATTGAATCTGTTATGATTCATTCTAAGAATAATTACAGAACTTCCATAGATGGACTGCTAGTCGTTTCCTTTTTCGAAAAGAGATTGGTCATATCTTCTTAAGTTGTTCCTTGATTAATGTGATTGATAGCCTTCCTTTTTCGGCACATATCTACCGCAATCAGGGCAACAGTAAATCTTGGTCCTTTCTTCATTGTATCGATCATCCTTGTTGTTATATTGCTTCAATCTTGAATCTTCCTTATAACTTGCTTCCGTTGATAGATTTGCCTTGATTCTTTTACTCCTTCCTTTCTTGACTTTGTCTGTAATTAATTGATAGATTTGCTCGAATTCTTCTTTTCATCTCACGTGATCCTGCACCATAGTAATATGTTATTTTTCCTTATTGAAATCTATATCTAAAAATTTCTTTCTTTTTCTCCTCATAGAATGCTAAAAAGAAACCTTATTACTGCTTAAAGTGGTCCACCTTTAGTGACATGCATTGTTAAATAACAGAATAACGCAAACTTATTCATAAATGTAGAGAAGTTTTTTTAGAGAACTGAGCAAAATTTTTATAAAGCATCGGCATTATCAAATTTTTGCATCCAATTCTTTCTATGTTGTTATATATTATAGTACTTATTATACAGTTGATTATGAACGAAAACTTTATTTACAACACTAATCTAAAAGAACTTAAAAAACGAGGGAGCAGTTCTTACTCTATTACGAGTAACATTTATACACTGGTGTTCTTCGGCCTATTGTATTCATTACATAATTAGTTCAATACTCTTCTCTTAAACATAGACTATTAGAATACAATTGTATTTGAACGGTCACCTTTATATTCATGACAATATAAACTAGTACACTCATACTGGGACTGATATGGAGGTAATCTTCAAGGATAAAAGTAAAATAACCGAAAGGGATTGGCTAGTATTTGGACAGAATTTGAGTTGATCTTCATTGTTCGATGATTAGGAAACTGTTTCTCTTCGTCAACCAAATATTGAGAAGTATTTTTCATAAAATATTTTCTACGCACATATACCAAACACAATAAATAAGAAAAAAGTCACTCGTTTCCTCAGGAAAAACATTTTTCAGAAAATATATATTCCGTACATGCGCACGTTAGAATTTAGAGGTGACGAAGACAACACCAGAATAAACGCTAAAAGCTTTACGCTGCTTGCAACCTCTCACCGAATTAGGATAACAGACCAATGAAAAAGGGTCGTCAATGCGCGTATAAACAGTACTACTACTTTGCAAACAAAGGATCAACATTTGGGAATACAAATGGATTAACTAACCAAGAGACGGATCCAGGATTTAATGACTATGGGTGCCACTATTTTTAGTGCAAACCTACTACTATCGAAGGAGATTGAATTAGGGTATACGCTTTGTCAGTTAAACCCATATTGTTTTAGTTCGATGCGGTTCGATCCATTTTGAAATAATTCAATTTAATTTACCAGATTTTTTGATGTATATAAATACGTGATCATCAAACAGAATAAGTTTTGTCCAACTCGATCTAATTCTCTCAATTCAAATTCTATTGAATATGAATAAAAATATATAATAAAAATAAAATTTAAGTTAGCAAATACACTTATTTAATCTACATAGAGCTAGATTAATATTATGTTTATCTATGTCATCCCTTGTAAAACAATAGTATAGTAAGGAAAATATAATATTGAATGAATAAAATAACAACAACAATAATAAGTTCAGTATAACCTCACAAGAGAAGGATTAGCGTGTACGCAACCTTATTTTTACCTTGTAAGGTTCTTCCAATAGACCTTCGATTCAATAACCTTCATTCAATATTTCAAAATAACTTTTTGCTCTAAAAGATAAATGAATACATACGCAAAACTATTTTTTTTTATAAAAAGAGTAGATTTAGAAGAGAACAAGTTATAAAAAAAGGAGTAGATAAAATACAAAAATGAAGAAATGAGTAAGAAGCTCATAAAAGAACAAAAACGGGAATGCATTTTGGTCTCAATCCCGAGTCACGACTTTGAAAATTTGGCAGCTCAACGTCAACCGTGGCACCCACTATCAATTACGACTTGGGGTGCCATTCTTTTTATATTTATTATTTTTGAGTAAAATATCAGTATATAAATAAAATTTTATTCGAGCGATCGGGTGTTGTACCACCCCTAATCTCCTAAGTAGATCCGCCCCCGTAACTAACCAATATAACATGGCCAAGAATATATATAATAT
>ML255398.1:45618-72999 GCA_005239495.1 Nicotiana undulata
TATATATATATATATATATATATATATAGCCTAGCTATTTGACTATTGGATTTAAGAGGAATTTCATTACTGAAAATTTGAGCATTTTTTAATTGTTAATCATAAAGAGACATCGGCATATATATACAGATTACTCCGTCCGGTTCACAATAAGTGACCAGTTTCTTTTTTTATTTTGGTTTAAAATTAGTGTCCAGTTATGTAATTAAGAAAGAATTCAATTTGTTTTTACAAAATAACCTCTAAACATATCCCTAAAATGTTTTTTTACTCCTCACATTAAATGTTTAATTAGGGGTAGTTTAGTCATAGTAGGTATTTTTGTATAAAATTTAGTATTTTCTTAATGAGCGTGCTAAAAGGAAACTTATCGAGTATCATATAATAAAAGCAATATAATTACTTGTTTCTTGTAAAAGTTTTAGCATTTAAATTTCAAATAAAGTGGCTGATGCATGGTTATTGAGGCTGAAAAGAATGTACTCTCAAGTAAAATGAAAAGCAAAGAAAAGAAATGTCAGTGTCTCAACCATTTGTCAGCATACTCAGCATCCTGGCCTTGCTGCGATCATTGGATTGGATTAGGTGCCACTGTTAAAATTTGGAGAACACATTTCTTACAAATATTTGCATGCATATATGGAACTTTTGTCGAAACTTCCGGGGGTAAAGCAGTGGAGAAGCTTCTAAGAAACTATGTTTCCATTTTCCTTTCTAAGAAGCTTCCGGGGGTAACGTAGTTATGTCCATTCTATATATATACCCCCTAGATCCTTTCCTTTCTTTTCTAACATATATGATGAGATACTGATAACAAAGTGCTTTCCTTTTTTATACTAAAGACAGTACTCTAGGGCCAGTTAATTACGTATATACATATAAAATATCATGGGGAATCAAGACAATGGAAGAACTGACCTTGAAGCTCAGGGGATCAGTTCACCGCTGCTAATTAATGAGCTGGACGATGAATTAGCTGCTTCTTGTTTGATGAGGAGGTCATTTCGATCGTCCACTCAAATGCTCATTAATGAAGCTGGAGCAAGACTAGCATCTCTTTCCCGAGCGTCATCATCAGCCTCCACCACAATATTTTACACTCCTGTTACCAGCTTTCATCTTCAACATGGGGTATGTAATATACGCACAATCTCTCTTTCTTCTTCGTCATTTTTGTTAGAAATTGGGAGGACAAGATAACACTTAAAACTCACTAAATTAAGGAGAGTATGATACTCCTTCTAACTTGTACTTTCACCTAGGTTTGTTGGTTCTAAGCACTATGATAGAATATGATATTTTTATTCTAATTACTTTCCCCAGTATACAAAAACCTAATTATTTACTGAAATTTTTGGAGTCTTTAAGGGTGTGTTTGGTACAGAGAAGAGTTTTCGCCAAATATTATCCTAATAATTACTTATAAGTTATTTTCTCGTATTTGGTTGCCAAAAAAATTATTTTGTAAGGAAACCTTTTTCACCAAAAGGGGGAAAATCACTTTGGATCCAAAGTTATTTTCCTTCACAAATTATCTTGGTTGCAACTCATACCTACATACACTATTCAGCTAATATTTGGACATTATTATCAATATTCTTAATACCCAAAATTTTTGTTGGATTTTTAAAGAGATGAAGGAGCAAAAAATTTAAAGAATGATTGAAATTGACTCTTTCCTTATTAAACATAAAGGGCTATAAATAGCTCTGTAGAAAATATGCATAACAAGAATTCAAAAAATAAAAAAATGTCCCCACTAACCATAAATATATAATAGAAATTTAAATTCAAAAGGTAAATTCATCCTAAAACTAAATAACTTATTAATTATGCTAAAAAAATACAGCAACAACTGAAGCAAATATTCAACACTCCTCATTTGCTTCAATTACTAAAATCTAGAAAAGTTGCTCCTTCTTAATTAGTGCTTATGTGGTTTGTGCGTGAGGATTATGTTGAGTGTCTTTGAACTTGTACTTTTTTGTAACACGGCATGTTTGTTTGCAAAATCATATATTTCATCGGTTTCCACCAACAAAATTTTTCTAGCCGTGTTATCTTTTTGCAGTATTTGCAAAGAGGATAATTGACCTTATCTTTTTTGTTTTTATGCATAAAAAGCACTGTCCGTAACCATATTGTGTTTGAAGGCTCTTCTTGGCTCTTGTGCTTAAAGAGCACTTATTAACTTTGCAACAGAAATGACATAGAGATCTTTAGACTCTTCTAGAGAGGAGATTTTGGACTCAAATCTCTCTGGAATTGTCACAAGAATTTTTTCTACCATTCTTTCGTCTTTGAAATCCTCGCCAAGCAACCTAGTTCTATTAACAATAGAAGAAATTCTATTAGAATACCTAGCGATGGCGTGATCTTCTTGCATCCTAAGAGATTCAAAATCCCTTTTCACATTCAAAATTTGCATTTGTCTAACTCGATCACATCCTTGGTAAAGGAACAATATCAGATGTTGCTTAATATCATACTAACAATATCAGTAGCTTGATTTCAGATTTGATTTTATTCTAAAGATCTGATTTTATTTTACGATTGTAATATGTTAGGATTAGGATTGAATCTTTGTAATCTAATGTCTTTCCTTTCACCTTACCTATAAATCCGGGATTCAATTCCCAATCAACTGTAAAAAAGAGATTACCGTAATACAACACATACAACTTTCACTCATTCATCTCTATCCCTGTTATGGTATCAGAGCCTCTTCAACACTCAAACGAGTCGGTCGATCATCTTCATATCAATGGATAAAACTCCTCAATCTGCAACTCATGCCACCAACTCATCAAACTCACCATCCATAGTTCAAGCCATTGATGCCTCTCCAAACCAAAACAACCAGATTATTCAATTCAACCCGGCTTCACAATTGCCTATAAAGCTTATGGGCTCCAGTAACTTTAGAACTTGGAAAGCAGAAGTTTACACGCTCATGTGTGGGTATGATCTTGTTGATTCTCTTAATGGTACTTTTGTCATCCCTCCAAAAACCATACGAAAAGATAATCAGGATGTTCCAAATTCTCAGTAACGAATCTAGTTTCGTCAAGATAGCATGATCCGCAACGCTGTCATGGCGTCAGTCGATTCCACCATTTCTCTATCGATCGCTACTGCTGCCAACTCTAAAGAAGCATGGGATCATTTTCATATCACTTATGCAAATAAATCCCAAACACGCATATATAGTTTTAGAGACATCCTCGGCAAATTGCCAGATCATAAGACAATTATTGAATATCTCCATGAGGTCTGTTCTATCGCTGACGAACTAATCACGCCTCACTCACACTACTATATAAATAGGAAGGCAAGGATCGTGTAGCTTTTACCCGAATGGTCGGGATCGAATCCACAGGGAGTCTATAATGGGAGTGAGTGTCCAAGTAATCTAGAATGGTCTAGTGTTTCTAATTGCACTTCTAAACATTTGCTTGGTTTGAGCTATGCTAATTATATTCTATTGATTGTATGCTAAGTAATAACTATATTATTTTTGGTGTTATTTTCTGATGATGATAAAGGCACTAGGGTCGTGACCTTTGCCTAGGTGGATACATAACAGATTTAAATTCTAAGGTCGGGATATTGATTTGGGATACAACTATAACCAATGCACGAACATACCCACTCTACATCTCTCGGTAGTTTGAGTGACTTTGCCCTAATTACCTCTCTCGAGGCCAATTGGGTGTCAATTAATCAAGCAATTGAGGTTTAGGTAGGGTATTACTCTCTCGAGGTTTAACCAGTTAATTAGGGCTCAAGTAGGGTTTTACCATTTCTGGGTTTAACCCAATTGATTGGGACTATCAATCTATTGATAATGCCCTAATTTCCTATTAGGCTAATTTTCTAGACTCAAGTCCTCTTTCTCAAGAAGGACCCCAGTCATGGAAAGGCTAATTAGTGTTTGTAACCATCAATTATGGAAATAAGAACCCTCAATTAGCCTAAATAGCCAACACCCATTAATTTCCCAACCTTAATTTCAAAAACCCATTATATACCTACACTAGGGTTGAGCCACAACCCTAGCTAATGGGTCTAGCTACTCATAATCAAAGATAGAAGCAATGATAGAGAAGAAAGAGAACCCAGTAATTGATTCTTAACAAAGATATTGAAGATTCAATGTTAAAAATACAATAATAAATCTAAAAAGATGAAAACCCAAAAGTATTCACGTGCTCTCTACTTCAGAAATTACCAGCCGTCTAAAGAAATTACAAAATAAGCTATTTATAGTCTGCAAGAATTTCGGACAAAAACGCCCCTGCGGGGCCACCGTGGACCGCGAAAACATGACCGCGGTCCGCTAAAGGCAACTGGGTGCTTAACCACTGGGCTTCTGAAAATGCTCGACCGCGGACCGCGAAATCTGGACCGCGACCGCGGTGAGCTATGCCTTGAATTCCACCTCTCTGAAGTTGGGAACCGCGGATCGCGAAATGAGGACCGCGACCGTGGTGAGCTGACTTAAGGAATCCACCTCTCTTAATCATGTCACCGCGGACGCGGTGGCTTTTTACTTGATCAGTTTTTGTTGTCCTTGGTGCTTGTGCCTGATTCACTCCTGTTTTGAGCCTATTTTTGACTGAATGTCATCATTTCCGGTTCAATCCTGCATCAAGCACAGCATATGAGTTTTCGGGGCTACTTTGCATATAATTATAACCAAAACTTAGGTCTAGAAGAATGGAAAACAAGGCAAAAATCCAAGTTATCAACTCCACCAAACTTAAGCTCTTGCTTGTCCTCAAGCAAACAAAATAAGCCCCAACCCTATGGTAGCTTCCAAGAAAATCTGGTTGTCCTAATGGTGACCTCAATTAGAATCAGTTGGGACTAACCATAGTCCTTAATGCACATGCATTATTGACAATGTTTGAACCTTTTAAAACCATAGTTTCAAGTGTGATACAAGAGCTTCGAGGGTTGTTCCAACTCATCAGTGAGACTCTAACTACTACCTCGGTCAGTGTTGATCCCAGACTCTTATTCCGTGACTTTCCCTAAGCACCTCACCGTTTAGAATAATAACGCTCAGAACGAGGAATATGGGAAATCGCTCATCTCTCATAAAAGAAAAAGTCCCAAGTACGGCTCAAAGTACCATAGGATTGCCCTTTGTGTAAATCACCACTAATATAGGCTTCACTCGACTTGAGATCATACAGGGCTTTTGTGGAAACATGATGAAGGCTATTGGTTAAGGGTAGGAAGTATTTGGTCAGAGTTAGTTTTATCTTTCCTTAAGCACTTCATTTTTAACTGTTCTCACCTTTTCTTGACCCTTTGAGTCATTTTATCTTTGTGCAGGGTTGGAGAGACATACTGTCACGCCTTTTTGTTCATTCTAGCCACTTTTCTTCCTTTTATGCGTTCCAAACCTTTGGTAACACTTTTCATCAATTCTCTTTATTTCTTCTTTTTGTTCATTCTTTTATTTTCTCTTTTTTTTTGTGCCTTCTTTTTCACTTTATCACATCCCTCGTCTCTCCCCCAAACTTATGCTTTTTGCCTAGCACCAAGGAAAGATCGGGTGCCAAGAGAGGGTAAAAGAATGGTTGAAGGCTTGTAGCTTGGTTTTTGAAAGAAAGGGTTTAAGGTTCAAAAGGGTTGACTAGGGAATTTGTTTTGGAAGGCCATGGAAGTGTTTAAATGCGTTGTTCAAGCCAAGGAAGGCTTATAGTCACTTCTCAAGTCAAATTGCACCTAGAATTTCGCCTAGACAACACTCAGGGCAAGTTCTAGACTAGTGGCACAGGACTTGGACTTGCAATTTCGAATTTCTCACCCCTCAATGCTAGGGGATTGCTACAAAAACCGAGTCGAGGGCCCACAATGACCTTAGTCATGTTTTGAGTAGCAAAAATGGTCCCCAAGGACCACCTGATGATTATCGGCCAACACAAGAGTCTCAAGATCGTCACTATCACCATCCTAAACACAACGGTTTGTCTTTGACCATGGGATCAAAGGCAACTTTGTTAGGCCCAAGTGAAGCTTTTCTCGAGGCACCATTAATCATTCACTAGAAAAAGGAAAAAGAAGAAAAACAAGACCAAAAAGAGAAGAACAGACTCAAATCCTTAAGAAGGTTGTCACATCATTCATCCTTGGGAAGAGCCACCCGGTTCACACAAATTCCACCTTTGAAAAGAACCGTGGCGTTAAGAAAACCAAAGGTTTATTGCTCACACGAAATTCAAAACAAGAAGCTAAGAAAGAAAAATAAGAAGATATAAAATTGAAAAAGTGCATAAAGTAATATGCATGGGATAGAATTAATATGTACATGAGGGGAAATAGACGAATATACATAAGGGATGAATATTTACAATGAAGAGTTAAATTATACATACCAAAAAGTAAGAAGTTATAAAAATACTAGGATAATAAACTTATTTACAAGCCAAAATGGAAAATAAAACATAAGGAAACGAAAGCAAAATTATCTGCATTATACAACCCGATTATCATTAAATGAAATGCCTATAGGTCCACTCCCCCGACTAAGAGATAGAATTGTCCCCAATTCTATGTATCAGAGAGAGTGCACAAAAATATGGGAGAGAGATAGAGAGTAAAGAAAACTCCCTATTGGCCCTCGGCCTGCTGTTGTCCATGCTGCTGTGTCTGAGATGGTAAAGGGTCTGCCTGTGCCTGGGACTGTGTTGTGGTTGGGCCTGCTGGTGCCTGTGGTGGAACTCCGGTGATCTGGACCTCCTGGCTCTGGGCGTGTATCTGCTCGGAAGCCTGACTCTTGTGGGAGGGTCTGCCAGCACAAGTCTAATGCCCTCTGTACGGGACATGACCTTCCGCTTCTTCGTTGGCCTCCCCCGCTCTTCCTCCTGCACTGGCTGCTTCTCTGTGGGGTCTTCTAGTAACATCTTCAGAGGTATCTGATCCCCCTTGAGCTTGTCCACCTCTTTCCTCAATTCAGCAACCGACTCCTTTGAAGCACGAGTCTTCTCCAGCTTCTTTGTTTCCTTTGCCAGCTTTGTCAATGCGGTCTCCTGTTTTCCCACCGCCTCCAAGATCTTCCTCTGGTTTTCCAGAATCTCCTTTAGTGCGTCCTCAACGGACTGTGGTACCTGTGGTGGGGGAGGAGTAGCTGGGGTTGCCACAGACATAGAGATTGCAGACAACTTTGTAGTCGCTGACTGCATCCACTTGTTGATGCTTGTCAGTGTCTGATTGAGCCTGTGAGAAGTCATAGGATAGGCTCTGTTGGAGGTAATGTCTGGACCGGTGGAGATAGAAGGACCTGGAGCCTCCTATGGATAGCCAGCTGAGGGAGAGATGATTCCACCACCACCACTAGCTCTTCAGACTGGCCAGTGGAGGCAACAGACTTACCCTTGGACTTTTTCTTGGGGTTGTCATCATCCAACAAATCATACCAAGAAAAGGTTGCTTTGGGCTTGACTTTTGTGTCAAAGCGCTTCCTGGTCACCCCTTGGTCTTCACAGTACATAGTCAGATAATGAGGAAAAGGGTAAGATGTATCACCTTGTCTGACGACTCAGCTGATGACCTCGGACATAACATTCCCCACATTGATGGGGTACCCAGCCATAATAGAAGCAACCAGCACAGCTCGACTGAGGGGAAGTGTGGTTTCATGGTTTGATGGATCCAGCCTGTAGCACACAAAAGTATCCCACCCCTTAGCTTTAAAATTAAGGGTCTTCCTGGAAATAGTCTTCCCAGCAGGTAGCCAATCTGGAGTCTCCCCGGGCCTAGACAAGTGCATAGCCAACCAATTCCGAGTTGCATCCTTTTCTCGGGGTTGTGGGCCGCCAACTCCTTGAGTGAGAATGTTCTCTCCTGTATAAGTGAACATGTGGTCCACAACTCTCTAGATCTATGAAAAGCCGGCTTACTGACAAACCAGTCTTTCCAAATATCCGGGTTTCGAGTATGCTCGACCCCCTCAACTGCTGGTGCATCCCCATCATCCTCACTTGAGTGCTCCCTAGATAGGGAGGCTGTAGGAGAAGTAGAGTATGAATGGCCACTGGAGGCTGATTCAGCTGCTTGAGCTGGGCTAGGGGAGAGGAGGCAGGGTCCAAAGGAGATGACTGCGATGAGGTCTCCTCCGATGGTGCATACTCACTCGCCGATGGTGAAGAAGGGGAGTCTCCAGCATGAGTAACCCGTCGGGATGATTGAGGAGGAATTGTGACTTTGGAGAGTTGCCTAGGTGCCTCCGGGCCTCTCCCCCTTTGAGGATCTCCTCGACCAGTTTGTTTTCGCCCACCACCTCGTGATTGAACCATTGGCTGCAAAGTAAACACAGGTGAACATGGTTAGTATAAACAAAACACTGTTGCACAAACATTAAAGACCAGATGCTCAGTTGAAAGGCCACCACGGACCGCGAAACATCAACCGCGGACCGCGTTGGGTAACCCCTGAAGAACTTAAGTCTCTTAACCTTCACACCGCGGACCGCGAAAAAGTGACCGCGGTCGCGGTGCTTCAGGATCAGAGAGCTGCCTTATTGAATAACAGGGACTGCGGACCGCGAAACATCGACCGCGGTCCGTGAAGATCAGGTAAGGGTTGTATCACACAGGCACCGCGGTCCGCGAAATATGGACTGCGGACTACGAAAATAGCAATTGCCTAGGATTTTCAAACTTTTATCATTTTCATGCTCAAATGTTCATTTAGTTAATCTCTACATGTTTAATCAGTGTAATTGTATTCCAAAGGGTCTAAAATGAACATTTTGGACTATCCCTAACATTTTTAAAGCCTAAAGATGAAAGATTGAGAAAAAGAAAAGAAAAATCTATCAATTAATGAGGAAAATAAAGAAATTAAGAAGTTAATTGATCACAATTACACTTACTAGATGCTTGGATGATTATTTGAAAGAGTGCAATGCAGTTCAGAGGATGTAAGATAAAGACACAGTCCAAGGATGCTCTGAGAAATTGAAGTGCGTAAAGTAAGAAATGAAACCCTAAACGCCTATTTATAGAGAAGAGTTGGGGACCACCCATCTTACCTACCGCGGACCGCGAAAAATTGACCGCGGTCCGCGGTCAGTCACTTATGCTGGGCTCAGACAAGGAGTCACCGCGGTCCGCGAAAAATCGACCGCGGCCGCAGTGAGGCATGTTCAGAGAGGCACTTTGCAGTAACTTGCCTTCGCGGCCGCAAAGCAAGGTTCAGAGAGGCACTTTGCAGTAACTTGCCTTCGCAGACCGCGAAAAGATGACCGCGGGCGCGAAGCAAGGTTCAGAGACCTGTTTTTTCTATACTTAGCCAAATTTCCTGTGTCAAAATCATCCTTCAACATCCAAAAACCAGTTAGTGCAAAAATGAATCCTATTCTACCAAGAAAAACAAAAGAAAACAAAAATAAAGACACATGGGTTGCCTCCCATGAAGCGCCTGATTTAACGTCGCGGCACGACGCACGTTACCAAGATCATTTAAAATGAAGTAGTGCGACCACGTGGCTGTCATCGACCTTGCCAAGATAGTGCTTGACCCCGGTGACCATTTACTCTGAAGACTTCACCACTTTTGTTCTTGAGGTCAAGATCCCCAAAGGGAGTAACAAAATACCACTTCAAAAGGTCCGCACCATTTGGATTTGAGTTTTCCTGGGAATAACCTCAACCGAGAATTGAACAATAATACCAAATCCCCAACCTTGAACTATTTTCCTCGAGCATATTTGTCATGTAGGTACTTCATTTTGTCCTTATACAAGGACGGACTGAAGTATGCATGGAATCTAAACTCATCCAACTCATTCAATTGCTCCACCCGAAGATTTGCAGCTACATCCCATTCCAAATTCAATTTTTTCAAGGCCCACATATCCTTGTGCTCCAATTCCACCGGAAGGTGGCAAGCTTTTCCGAAGACCAAACGTTACGGTGACATCCCAATTGGGGTCTTGTAAGCAGTTCGGTAAGCCCAAAGAGAATCATCTAATTTCTTGGCCCAGTCGGTCCTATTGGCATTCACCGTTTTGGATAATATGCTCTTTATCTCCCTGTTGGATACTTCAACTTGGCCACTAGCCTGAGGGTGGTACGGGGTAGTGACTTTATGATTGACCTCATACTTGGAAAGCAAGGAGTCGAAGGCTTTTTTGCAAAAAGGTGACCCCCCGTCACTGATGATGGCTCGTGGAGTGCCAAACATAGTAAAGATATTCTTCTTGAGAAAGTCTATCACACTCCGCGCTTCATTATTTGGTAAGGCCATGGCCTCCACCCACTTAGACACATAATCAACCGCTACCAAGATGTACGTGTTTCCACATGAACTCACAAATGGCCCCATGAAGTCGACGCCCCAAACGTCAATGATATCCACTTCAAGAATTGAATTTAGAGGCATCTTGTCCTTCTTGGAAATTCCCCCGGTTCTTTGGCATTCATCACACCTTTTTACTAGATCTCTATCATCCTTATACAAAGTGGGCCAAAAGAACCCACAACTAAGCACTTTAGAGGCAGTTCTTGCCCCTCCATGATGACCACCATACGGTGAGGAGTGGCAAGACTCAAGGATATCTAGTTTCTCTTCTTCCGGTACACATCTCCGAATCACCCCGTCGGTGCAAATCTTGAAAAGATAAGGCTCGTCCCAATAGAAATCCAAGCTGTCCCTTCTAAGCTTATTCCTTTGGTTCGAAGAGAGCTCACAAGGGACAACTCCGGTGACGAGGTAATTAGAAATATCCGCAAACCATGGCATATCTTGCATTGACATTGAAAGAAGTTGTTCATCCGGGAAACTATCATTGATCTCAAATCCGTCACAAGGACGTCCTTGTGACGGCAACCGGGACAAATGATCGGCTACTTGATTCTCACTCCCTTTTCGGTCCACGATCTCTAAATCAAACTCTTGTAGTAGCAACACCCAACGCATAAGCCTTGCCTTGGAATACTTCTTGGTCATGAGGTACCGGAGTGCCACATGGTCAATGTGAACTATGACCTTGGCACCCATCAAGTAATGATGAAATTTCTCCATGGCAAAGACTATAGCTAGAAGTTCCTTCTCTGTGAATGTGTAGTTCATTTGGGCAGAATTCATTGTCTTGCTGGCATAATAGATTGGATGAAAAACTTTGTTCACCCTTTTTCCAAGCACAGCACCCACGGCAACATTTCTTGAATCACACATAAGTTCAAAGGGTGCATTCCAATCTGGCACCGTGATGATGGGAGTAGTAGTGAGCTTGTGTTTTAAGAGTTCAAAAGCATGCATACAATGCTCATCAAAAATGAATTTAGCATCCTTCTCAAGCAACTTGCATAATGGGTTCACCACCTTAGAGAAGTCTTTGATAAAGCGCCGGTAACAACCGGCATGGCCAAGGAAACTCCGTACTCCTCTCATTGAAGTAGGTGGTGGCAACTTTGAAATAACCTCGATCTTTTATTTGTCGACCTCAATGCCATTTTTTGAAATCTTATGGCCCAATACGATTCCCTCTTCCACCATAAAGTGGCATTTTTCCCAGTTCGGGACCAAATTCGTTTCTTCACACCGAGCAACGACCCTATCAAGATTACCCAAGCATTCGTCGAAAGAATCCCCGATGACACTAAAGTCATCCATAAACATTTCAATAAAGTCCTCCACCATGTCGGTGAAGATTGCCATCATACATCTTTGGAAGGTGGCCGGGGCGTTGCAAAGCCCGAATGGAATACGAGCAAAGGCAAAAGTGCCATATGGGCAAGTAAAAGTAGTCTTCTCTTGATCCTCCGGGGAGATAAAAATTTGATTATATCCAGAATACCCGTCGAGAAAATAATACAAGGCCCGGCTCGCGAGCCTATCCAACATTTTATCAAGGAATGGTAGAGGAAAATGGTCTTTGCGGGTCACCTTGTTGAGCTTGCGGTAGTCCATACACACCCGCCATCTAGTAACCGTTCTTGTGGGGATGAGCTCATCTTTGTCATTTTTGATTACCGTCATATCACCCTTTTTCGGAACGCATTGGACCGGAGAGATCCAAGTGCTATCCGAAATTGAATAGACAACTCCCGCATCGAGCCATTTTATAATCTCCTTCTTCACTACCTCTTGCATAGCTTCATTGAGTATTCTTTGATGTTCCACGGAGGGTTTGGCCCCATCCTCCAATATGATTTTGTGCATGCAAAAGGCAGGGCTAATACCCCGAATATCCGCCAAAGTCCACTCGATTGCTTTCTTCCTCCTCCTTAGCACTTTCAAAGTTGAGTCTACCTGCATTTGGGTTAAGCAAGAGGAAAGAATAACGAGTAAAGTACATGAGGGGCCAAGATATTCATACCTGAGATGGGAAGGAAGTGGCTTCAACTCCAGATTCAGAGGTTCTTCAATGGAGGGCTTTGTTGGTGGAATCTTCCGGTTCTCCAAGTCCAATGACAATTTTCTTGGAGCATAAGAATAAGACCCCATGCCTTGAAGGGAATGGGTGCTTTCAATCATACAATCCACCACGGAGTCTTCATGATTCAATAGGGCCAACTCCACAGGGTCATCAATATGGATCATAGCACTATCATCATCAATAATAACCTCAGACACGAGGTCCATAAAAGAGCAAACCTCAGTACTATTGGGCTGCTTCATAGATTTGCATACATGAAAGACCACTTTCTCATTACCCACTCTGAATGTGAGTTCCCCAGCATCAACATCAACCAAGGCCTTCCCGGTGGCAAGGAAAGGCCTCCCCAAGATAATGGGGACCTTAAAATCAACCTCACAGTCAAGGATGACAAAATCTGCTGGCAATATAAACTTGTCCACTCTCACTAGCACATCATCAATAATACCTAAGGGCCTATTCATCGACCTATCCGCCATTTGAAAACGCATAGAGGTCACCCTAGGTTGTCCGATGCCCAAAGTCTTAAACACAGAATACGGCATCAAATTAATACTTGCCCCAAGATCACATAGGGCTTTTGCAAAGTCTGCACTCCCAATCGTGCAAGGAATAGTAAAGGCACCTGGATCCTCAAGTTTTGGTGCCATGGAGTGAACAATAGCACTCACTTGGTGAGTCATCTTGATGGTCTCACACTCCATGGACCGCTTTTTAGTTACTAAGTCCTTCATGAACTTAGCGTATCCAGGCATTTGTTCCAAAGCTTCTACCAATGGTACATTGATGGAGAGACTCTTCATCATATCAATGAACATTTTGAAATAAGTCTCTTGCTTTTGTTTGGCCAATCTCTGAGGGTAGGGAGGAGGTGGCCTAGGCAATGGTGACTTGGCTTGTGGGGCCACCGGCTCCAGCATGTCAATAATGTGTTCCCTAGATGGGTTCACACTCCTTTCCAAGTCCTCCCCATTGTCATGAATGTCAATTCTTACTTCACCTTCTCTTGGCTCATCCATCACTTGTTCCGCGTCAACCGGTGACTCTTCTTGAGGCATGTCTTCATCATCAACAATAATCTTCTTTTGCCCCAAAGTACTTGCTTCACCACCTTTTCCACTCCTTGTAGTCACCGTCGTGGCGTGACCGGTATTGTTATTATTCCCACCCTTGGGGTTTACCACCGTATCACTCGGTAGTGCACCCTTTGAGATTTGGCCCATTTGTACTTCGAGATTTTGAATAGAGGTATTGTGGGAGGCCAACTGGGCGTCTGAGTCTGCATTCTTCTCCATCATCTGTTTGAACATATTTTCTATTCGACCCATATCCGAGCTTGAAGAACTTTGACCTTGAGATTGATATGGAGGAGGGTTGCTTGGTTGTTGGTACATCGGGGTCTTTTGAAAGCCCGACCCCCGACTACCTTCGCCTCCCCAATTGTTGTTGTTGTTTCTTCCACTCAGATTCTCCTCGTTGTTTTTCCCCCACTGCCGGTCATTATTGTTGTTCCATTGACAACCATTGATATTGCCCCAATTCCTAGCATTGTTGTTGTTTCAGTTTCGTGGCCTTTGATTCCCCCAGCTTTGATTATTACCCTGATTTCTCCAACCTTCGTTGTTGCTTTGACTATTACCTTGCCCTTGGTAGTTGTTTGCATATATAACATCTTCATCTTGGTCATCATAACCCTCATCTTGGTCGTGACCACTCGGCCCTTGATCATCTTGATCTCCACGGTTTTGCCTAACACTCCCCCGGGGTCTCCTTTGATTTCCTTGCATATTCACTCCTTACATAGCATTAACTTGCTTCGGCCCTTGCAATTGTTGGATTTGGGCTTTATCAAGTTGGGTCATGGTTGTTGTGAGCTCTTCAATTTCTTGTCCTTGCTCTTGGAGTTCCTTGTGGAGACTATTCACACTGGTCTCCCCTTGAGGCACATTCACTCTACTTTGCCAAGCCGAAGATGTGTCAGCCATTTCATCAAGAACTTCACATGCCTCCGGGTAGGTCAACTTCATGAAATTACCTCCGGCTAATTGGTTGACCACACATTGGTTTACGGTGTTCATTCCTCGGTAGAAGGTTTGTATCATAGCCTCGGTCATATCATTATTCGGACACTCCTTCACCATGGTTCTATATCGTTCCCATATCTCGTGCAATGGCTCGTTTGGCTCTTGTTTGAATGCCAAAATCTCATCACGGAGTGCCGCCATATGACTTGGGGAGAAGAACTTTGCAATACATTTCTTCGCGAGCTCGTCCCAAGTTGAGATTGAGTGATTGGGAAGACGCTCCAACCAATCTAGTGCCTTTCCTCGAAGAGAGAAGGGGAACAATCGGAGTCTAAGTGCACCCTACGAGACGTTTGGTTGTTTACTCCCCCAACAAGTATCCACGAAGCCCTTGAGATGCTTATAGGCATTTTGGTGCGCGGCCCCGGTGAAATACCCTCGCTGTTCAAGGAGAGTAAGCATAACATTTGTGATTTGAAAGTTCCCCGCCCAAATCCTCGGCGGGACAATGGCACTTGCGTACCCCTCGTTTGGTAGGACCCGAGAGGCAGATCTAGGAGGCAAAGGTGGGGGAGGGCATGTGTTGTTTTAGACTTCAATACTACACAATATTACAAGTTAATTGTGCAGTACCCAATTTTCGAGTGCTGTCTAATAAGAAGAACCTGGTTCTTCTTAGTATACTACTTACTATTGTTTGCAGAATAATTAAGCAGTAATAGTAAAGAGACAGAGATTTTTACGTGGAAAACACCTGGCTCAAAAGGTGAAAAACCACGACCTACTCCTCAGTAGGATTTGCTCAAACTCTTCACTACAACTCTGAGCCAAAACGGACTTACAAAATAAACTCTTTTGTAATCCTAGGACTAACTCTAATCCTCTTTGTATCAACTAGCCTCTAGCTAATTTCTACAGATTTCAAGCTAACTCTAACTTGATCAATTTGTACCTATTACAATTGCTTCTAAGTAAGCTGAAAAGATACAATGTTAAAACTCCTACTACAATCAACTAGACTCAATACACAAACAATGGAATTGTTTCTTCTAGTTGAACTGTAGCCTTTGTATCGCACAACAATTCTGCTTGCAAAATATCTCTGGAACTTTTGCTTCAGATCTTGATTCACTTTAGTACTTGTGCGTCACCTCTTTCAGCAGTAATGCATTGATTATTTATAGAGTCTGTTTGTTGAGTCCATGATTCAATTCTGATCCAACTCTTCCTCGGTAAACAAGTTTGATTGTAACTTAACTTCCTTCCTCTATTTCTGTCCTAGCTGAAATCAACTTATGTCATCTCTATCAGTTTGCAACCTTTTCGTATTAGGAGACTTTCTCTTAGTTCTTTGATACTCAGCAATCACTGATATCTCCTAGACTTGTACGATTCTTGTTCCAACTGCTTCATTCAGATGTGTATGCTATGATGGACCTGGTTCAACTTGACACCTTTTGTAAATCTTCAAAACCCATTCAGTGACATGGGCCAACAGTCTGGAATATCATCTTGGTTGTTGGCCTGTCGGCCCTTTCTTTGTGGAGGAAGTTGATTGATTTCCTCTTCCTGATTATCATATACCTCTTACCCCAGAATCACATTTCTTAGTGGATCAGCCATTGTACCTAAGTAAATAAAACAAGGAAGTTAAAAGAAAAATAGAAGGAAGGAAAAACACACTACACTTCTAGTCACAAAGATAGTCACACCATTAGACTCCCCGGCAACGGCGCCAAAAAGTAATCACGCCTCACCCACACTACTATATAAATAGGAAGGCAAAGATCGTGTAGCTTTTACCCGAATGGTCGGGATCGAATCCACAGGGAGTCTATAATGGGAGTGAGTGTCCAAGTAATCTAGAAGGGTCGAGTGTTTCTAATTGCACTTGTAAACATTTTCTTGCTTTGAGCTATGCTAATTATATTCTATTAATTGTATGCTAAGTAATGGCTATATTGTTTTTGGTGTTGTTTTTTGATGATGATAAAGGCACTAGGGTCGTGACTTTTGCCTAGGTGGATACATAACGGATTTCAATTCTAAGGTCGGGATATTGATTTGGGATACAACTATAACTAATGCACGAACATACCCACTCTACACCTCTCGATAGTTTGAGTGGCTTTGCCCTATTTACCTCTCTCGAGGAAGATTGGGTGTCAATTAATCAAGCAATTGAGGTTTAGGTAGGGTATTACTCTCTCGAGGTTTAACCAGTTAATTAGGGCTCAAGTAGGGTTTTACCATTTCTGGGTTTAACCCAATTGATTGGGACTATCAATCTATTGATAATGCCCTAATTTCCTATTAGGCTAATTTTCTAGACTCAAGTCCTCTTTCTCAAGAAGGACCCAAGTCATGGAAAGGCTAATTAGTGTTTGCAACTACCAATTATGGAAATAAGAACCCTCAATTAGCCTAAATAGCCAACACCCATTAATTTCCCAACCTTAATTTCAAAAATCCATTATATACCCACACTAGGGTTGAGCCACAACCCTAACTAATGGGTCTAGCTACTCATAATCAAAGATAGAAGCAATGATAGAGAAGAAAGAGAACCCAGTAATTGATTCTTAACAAAGATATTGAAGATTCAATGTTAAAAATACAATAATAAAGCTAAAAAGATGAAAACCCAAAAGTATTCACGTGCTCTCCACTTCAGAAATTACCAGCCGTCTAAAGAAATTACAAAATAAGCTATTTATAGTGTGCCAGAATTTCGGACAAAAATGCCCCTGCGGGGACACCTCGGACCGCGAAAACACGACCGCGGTCTGCGAAAGGCAACTGGGTGCTGGGCTTCTGAAAATGCTCGACCGCGGACCGCGAAATATGGACCACGATTGCGGTGAGCTATGCCTTGAATTCCACCTCTCTGAAGTTGGGAACCGCGGACCGCGAAATGAGGACCGCGACCGCGGTGAGCTGACCTAAGGAATCCACCTCTCTGAATCATGTCACCGCGGACCACGAAACAAGGACCGCGGCCGCGGTGGCTTTTTACTTGATCAGTTTTTGTTGTCCTTGGTGCTTTTGCCGGATTCACTCCTGTTTTGAGCCTATTTTTGACTGAATGTCATCATTTCTGGTTCAATCCTGCTCCAAGCACAACATATGAGTTTTCGGGGCTACTTTGTATATAATTATAACCAAAACTTAGGTCTAGAAGAACAGAAAACAAGAAAAATATCCAAGTTATCACGAACTTGCAACTGCTGGAGCACCTATCAGTAATGAAGAACTTGTAATAAAAATCTTCAACGGTTTAGGACCAGATTATCACGAGATTGGTGCAGCAATTCAGGCACGTGACACCCTAATCATATATGAAGAACTCTTTGATAAACTTCTTGGCCATAAAATCTTCCTCAAACACGAGGAAGAGAAAAATGAAGCAAATCCCACTACGGCTCAGATTGTTCAATGGACAACACCACAGAACAACAACTAAAGTTTTGGTCCCAAGCCATCACGCAAATGGAATGGTCAAAATCAATAATGGTGTCAATCTTGGATGCCCTTCAACAGTCTTCACTCGAGCAAGAATTTCACAAACAACAATGGATTTTATCCATCACCTTGGCGTCCTCCATCAAACTCCAAGCCACAAATACAGTTCCAATTGTGTGTGGAAAGTTTGGGCATGCGGAAAATGTGTGCAGATCCAAGTCTCACAATCACTTTGAAGCTAAGGCACATTATGCTACTCGAACCATGACCAACACCAACCCTTGGATGCTGGATACCGGAGCCCCTCACCATATCACTGTTGATCCACAGACTTTAGTCAAACCACATGACTATTCTGGTCCCGAAAAAATCTCAATGGGTAATGGTAATAAGATCCCAATTACACATACAAGATCATCTATTCTTCAAACTCCTAACTCTTCATTTTTTCCTTTGTAATATTCTATGTGCACCCTTTGTTAAAAAGAATCTGATCTCTGCCTCTAAGTTTTGTCAACAAAATCAAACATCTATTGAGTTTTTTCCTTTTCATTTAGTTGTGAAGGCACTGAAAACAGGGGCACCATTGCTACACATCCAGAATAAGGATGACTTGTACGAGTGGCCAACTACAGAGCATGCACTTCAAGCCTATCCACCAAAGGCTCATTCAGCTAGTGTCACTCCTTCTCTTACACTGTGGCATCAAAGATTAGGACATCCAAATAACCGTCATTTAAATTTTATCCTACATAGTTCTCACTTGCCTTATTCAAATGCATCCAAGTTAGACTTTTGTAATTCTTGTTATTACAATAAAAGCCACAGACATCCCTTTTCTATTTCATCTTTACATAGTTCTAAACCACTTGATATTCTTTACACTGATGTATGGGATCCTTCTCCAGTTCTCTCTATTGATCAAAAGTTATACTATGTTATTTCTGTTGATCATTTCACAAGGTACACATGGCTTTATACTCTCAAAAATAAAAGTGATGTCTCGAAAGTCTTTTCATAATTTAAACCATTAATTGAGAATTATTTTCAGACAAAACTTCTCACTCTCTATTCTGATGGTGGAGGAGAATTTCAAGCTCTCAAACCCATTCTAGCTACCAGTGGAATTCATCACCTAATTTTTCCACCTTATACCCCTCGGCGTGTAGCTTTGGCTGAACACCTACATCGGCATATCATTGAAATAGCTAGAACACTACTCCACCAATCATCTTTTGCATTTTTATTTTGGAGTTTTGCAGTTCAAGCAGCTGTTTCTTTAATTAATCAATTTCCCTCTTTCAAAAATATCAAAAATAGATATTCTCTCCTTACCAAGCTTTATTTGGACAATAACCAAATTTCAAATTAATTTGTAATTTTGGTTGTCGCTGTTACCCATGGTTGAAGACATATCCCAAAAATAAATTAGAACCCAGATCAACACCATGTGTCTACCTTGATTTTTCAATACAACATCACAGTCATCAATGTTTTGATCTAGTCAAATCTAAACTTTATTTTTTCAGAGATGTCAAATTTTTAGAGAACCCCTTTCCTTATTAAAATTTCTTTTCAAAATTCAAATCTTTTAATTCCAAAATATCATGGCATAATCTTTCCACTTCCAAGAGCTAAGAAATATGTGAGAACTCGAATAATTTCCAAGGTCTTGCACAATCTGATCTTATTCCTCCCATTTCAGTCCACAAATATGCATCTCTACAAATGGCTGCTCTTACAAGTGCTCCAATGACTGCGTCCAATGCTTATCTTGAACCTCTAGTGTCAACATAGGTATCTGAATTTCTTCTTCTTCCTCCTCCCATTTCAGTCCATAAATATGCATCTCTACAAATGGTTGCTCTTACAAGTGCTCCAATGACTGCGTCCAATGCTTCTCTTGAACCTCCAGTTTCAACATAGGTCACTCTAACTGAATTTCTTCTTCTTATCCTTCTCCTTCTTCTCTTCCTTCTCCTCATCTTCCCCCTCCTTCTCCCCCTCCTTCTTCGTCTTCTTCTTCTTCTTCTTCTTCTTCTTCTTCTTATTCTTATTATTATTATTATTATTATTATTATTATTATTATTATTATTATTATTATTCTTCTTTTTCTTCTTCTTCTTTGCAACAACACCCAATCCAAACAAATAATGGTCAATCCCACAAGAGAGAGAGAGAGAGAGAGAGAGAGCGCAGGAGGGAGAGAGAATAAGGATGAAATAATTCATTCATAATATAAAGGGATACTCATTTAATTCATGTAGTCAATCCCACAATAGTACCTAATGTGCTCTCTCTTGCCACTTGTTGTGGTTGGCCCCTTCATCAACTTAATATTAATAATGCTTTCCTTCAAGGTCACATTGAAGAAGATGTATATATGAATCAACTAAAAGGTTTTGAATATCTAGACTATCCAAATCACATATGTCGCCTTCAGAAGGCCATTTGTGGGCTCAAAGAAGCCCCACGGGCGTGGTATAGTGAACTCAAGGACTTTCTTGTCTCACTTGGTTTTAAAAATCTCAGTCTGGTAGTTCCCTGTTATCTTTCACTCAATGGGTATAACGCTATATCTTCTTGTTTATGTTGATGGCATTATAGTGATAGGAAATAATGAGACATCTATCAACAATATCATGAATGCCTTATCTACACGATTTTCTCTAAAGGACCTTGGGCTATTGCATTTTTTTCTGGGTGTTGAAGTCCTTCCAAATGCAGATGGTTTGTTTCTTTCCAATCTAACTACATCTCTAATGTGCTCAAAGAGTTTTCAATGGAAGATGGCAAAGGTGTTCACTCCCTGCTATCTACTTTCCAGGCAAGCTAAGTTGGATGATGGGTCTGGTCACTGATGAAAAGCAATATCGTTCTGCTATTGGCAAATTGCAGTACTTAGCTTTCACACGCCCTGACATAAGCTATGTTGTGAACAAGATTTCTCAGTTTATGCATTGTCCAACTGTAATTCATTGGACTGCTGCTAAACGTGTTTTACGTTATCTGAAACAAACAATAACACATGGCCTCTTTTTCAAGAAACAATCTGATCATGCATTCCACATTTATTCCGATGTTGATTGGGCAGGTGATATCACTGATCGATCATCCACTTCTGCTTATGTCATTTATCTTGGTTTAAAGCCCATTAGTTGGTCCTCCAAGAAACAACTTTCCGTCGCTCGTTCATCCACCAAATCAGAATATAGAGCAGTTGTTGGAGCCGTTGACGAAGGAAATTGGATTATGAATTTGTGAACTCCATGTTCCTATTTCCACTATTCCAACAGTTTACTGCGACTACATCGGCACCACTTATCTATGCCAAAACCCAGTATTCCATAGTCGGATGAAGCATATTGCAATTGAATTTCACTTTGTTCGTGATCAAGTTCAACAAAATCACATCGACGTTGTTCATGTTCACTTTGCTGATCAACTCGCTGATATACTCACTAAATCCCCAGCCACTGCATCGTTTCAACGGAATCGCATCAAGTTAGGAGTCGTTGACACTTCCCCTAACTTCAGGGGGCATAAAGGAACAATATCAGATGTTGCTTAATATCATATCTAGCAATATCAGCAGCTTGATTTCATATTTGATTTTATTCTAAAGATCTGATTTTATTTTGTGATTGTAATATGTTAGGATTAGGATTGTATCTTTGTAATTTAATGTCTTTCCTTTCACCTTACCTGTAAATCTGGGATTCAATTCCAATTAACTGTATAAAAATGAGATTACCATAATACAACACATACAACTTTCACTCATTCATCTCTATCTATGTTACTTGGTACTTTGTATTGAGCTTTTCCCGTGCTTCTTTTGTTGTCTTACATGCAATGATTTTAGAGAAAGTTGAATCTGACACTGAATTTTGAATCACAATTTTGGCATTCTATTTTTAACTATTTTCTGAATTAGCTTTAATTTGGGTAAGGGTAGGATTTGCGGGGAGTAGTTTTAATGGTCTATCTTCCATTACATCTTCCCATAGATCATAGGCTTCAAGATATGATTTCATTTTTACTGATCAATTCTGATAGTTTTTACCTGTGAATATTTGTGGGACATTCAAAGAGAGATTGTTGCTTGCCATGTTTGAAAATGGCTTTAAAAATTGATATTGGTTAAAAATAATTTGTAAATGGTTCTTTGGAAGAACTCACAGATCTCGTAATACTGTTGAGGCTCTTGATACCACTATTTGTTTTTTTAAAGAGATAGAGCAGTAAAAAATTTAAAGATTGATTGAAATTGTCTCTATCTTTTTATTAAACATAGAGCGCTGTAAATAGCAAACTTGAAAACATTATCTGCAGAAATCGGCATAACAAGAATTCAAAAAACCAATAATATCTCAACAAACCAAAAGATCTAACAGAATTTTAAAGTTAAAAAAAGGTATGTTCATCCTAAAACTAGGCAACTTATTATGCTTAAAAATGCAGCAATAACTGAAGTGTTAGGATTTTGCTCTGAATTTCTAATCTATTAGGACTCTCTTTCTTGAAGGAATAGAAAAAGACTCCTAAAAGGATTAAATCTCCTTAATATGTCTTATCCTTTTCTTGGAAGACAAGTTTTGCACATCTATAAATTAAGGATCTCTACTTCTCACAAGAGCACAACAAAGAATATAAAAAATGTAGTCATTAAAAAGTTTTGTTTAGGGAGGAGATTTTTCTCTCGATAGTTTTTCTTCTTTTATATTAGTTTTATCATATGTAGGTCAATTGACCAAACCATTATAAACTTATATGCATAGTTTAGTATATTTTTCTTTTGTCGTCGTGATTTATTGTCTATAAAGCTTTGTACTGTTAGTTTCCGCATGCACCATGTTATTTCGATCCCAACAAGTGGTATCAGAGCCAATGGTTCAGAGTCAGTGGTTGAACGAGGTTGAAGACATATTCAATGCGTGTCTAGATCAAGACAATAATGAAGATTTATTCAACATGTTACATGTGGAGATAAATTTACAATCACAATTGTATTCAAAACACTTACTGCTGCATCTTTACTGGAATAAAACTCTTTCTAACCCATATTTTGGCCGCTTTTAACCAATCAAATTTTAAGTCATGCATACTTGCAACGCATGAGTTTCAATGTCAGTTTTAATCACGCTTCTTTTTAATGCATGAGCTTTTTTTATCCCATGTTTATTTTTAACATGTGGGCTCCTTTTAACCCATACTTGGTCTTCTTTTAACCAATACCAAGATTTTCAACTTAGACCGATTTTTAATCATGGCAAGCAGCAGTGTTGAAGATTATGTGAAGAAGGTAAATCAACTTTGTCAAGAAAATTCAGGCCAAGGGGAGACTGTTAGGATTTTGCCCTGAATTCTATTAGGACTCTCTTTCTCGAAGGAATGTAAAAAGACTCCTAAAAGGATTAAATCTCCTTAATATGTCTTATCCTTTTCTTGGAAGACAAGTTTTGCAGATCTATAAATTAAGGATCTCTACTTCTGACAAGAGCAGCACAACAAAAAATATCCACAATGTAGTCATTAAAAAGTTTTGTTTAGGGGGGAGATTTTTCTCTCGATAGTTTTTCTTCTTTTATATTAGTTTTATCATATATAGGTCAATTGACCAAACCATTATAAACTATTATGCGTAGTTTAGTATATTTTTCTTTTGTCGTCGTGATTTATAGTTCACAAAGTTTTGTACTGTTAGTTTCCGCATGCACCATGTTATTTTGATCTCAACATGAAGCAATTCAACAACTTTCATGAAAACACTATTTGATTCGTTAATATTATCAATCTTTTAAGAAATGTCTTTTTATCGCAAATATTTTCCACTCTCCAACCAAACATCTTTTCAAGAAAATAAGTATTTTTCAGAAAACATTCTTCAAAAATTAACTTATGTTATACCAAACACATCCTTAGTTATGATGCCGTTATGCTATCTGATTAGGACTTGGAAGCTGGTGGAGATCAAATACAGCTTGATGAAGTTGTGGCAGCCTCACCTGATGGTGTCTGGCATGTTAATATTGTACAATCAGACAATGATCATATTGAGATTGAGCTTCAACCTCATCAGCATTGCTTACAGATTAGCAAGATTAATGAGATTGTGAAGGAGAAGAACATGGATTCACTTCACAGTTTTGGAGGAGTAAAGGGGGTTGTAGAAGCATTGAGTAGTGATGACGAGAAAGGAATTCATGTTGGAGACATTTCTCGCCGCAAGGGGACAGACTTGTCTCATCACATGACCTTCACTGAGTATGGCCACTTCTTCCTACAATTCATGAAGGGAACCAACTATTTTGCTCCTTGCTGTTGCTGCAATATTGTTATTTGATTTTGGAATCAATGAAGAAGGTATGCAGAATGGCTGGTTTGAAGGAGCACTTTTGCTTGTGATCATATTTGTGACTGTACTGGTTAAGATAGCAAGAAATTGGTATGAAAGGCGCTGTTGGAAGAAACAAAATGATCACAAAGCAAGCGCGATACAAGTTATGAGAGGAGGCAACGAAGTGGCCATCTCGGCCTCAGATATCGTTTACGGCGATATAGCCTTCGTGAAGAAAGGAAATTCTGTTCCTGCACATGGTTTGTTTGTTTCGAGTGAAGCATTAGAGCTGCTCCAGCTGGATGATGGAGTATTGTCCATCATCAATGAGAAAAGTCCATTTTTGTCTCCTGGTTCTAAGGTGATTAATGGTGATTCTAGAATGATTATTACAAGTGTTCAAGTGGACAAACCAAGCCAAGAAAACAAGATTTCTGAAACGGAGTCCAGTTTTTGTGCCTACTTTGACAAGTTGAGCAATTGCATACATATTGGTGGGCTGTTGATTAGCATTTTGATCATTATGGGGTTGTTCTTGCGCTTTAAATTGGGCAAGAAAGATGACGAGAACGGATATAGGTTAGAAACCAAGGGAGAACCAGCTGAACTCGCATCAATAGTGAATGCCATGAAGAAGGTTTTAACAGAAACAAAGGGAACAACAAGAGTTTGGATAGCTTTACTCGGTGTTACAGTGTTGGGGATGACTGAAGGAATACCATTTCTTGTTTCAATTGAAATAGCATATTGGAATTTAGATGTTAAGATGGAACCAGTCACCACTATCTGTATAGAAAAGGCTAGATGGTTGAAAGAGCAAAAATTGGAAGTTACTCAGTTTTTTTTTGGCAAAAAAGATGTCACCGAGATACCTCCACATGTCTGCAGTGTTCTCTCTGATGGAATTGGTGTGTCCACTCTGACTTCTCAAAGAGCCTGCCACAGAATAGTGTTGGGATTTTTTAAGTAATTAATAATATATTAATGCTTAAAATGGGTGAATGGGAAATAGAGAGGAAAATGAAATATTTGAGTAATATTTGAGTTTTCCTCCTTATTGTGCCACATAGGAAGAGGAAAAGACTTTTGATGGGTATATAAGCAATTGCTCTTCTTCTAGCTAATAAAGAGTTGAGAAGAAAGCAAGCCTCGTGCCGTTGTCGTCGCTCGCTCGCTCGGCCTCGGCCTCGGCTTCGGCTTCGGCTTCGTATTCGTATTCGTATTCGTATTCGGATGTCAAATGATCGATCGAGAGATTATTTTTTTGACCAAATTTATTTGTTAATAGTAAATATTAACAGAAATGTTATTAAATATTTATTTTAATAACAAAATATTAATATTAAAATAAATATTAATATTAAATCCATTTCAGTTATCCAGAATTTAGTTTTCTGTTTTGTAACAGAAAATTAACTACCCTTCAATTTTCCCTCTTTATTATGGAGTAAATAGCCAATTATGTCATGGAATTTACTCTATGGGCATTTTTGCAAAAACAACCATTCTGAAGAGTTGAACCTCTTCAGATTTCAGCCCAACTTTGGCTATAAATACAAGTCCATTCTCTCAGATTTTACATACTAATTTCTGAGTTCTCCTCCTTCTTTCTGCATACTTTCATCTTCAAAGAAAGCAAGTAAGTGTGATTTGCTACCGAACTTTGAGTTCGCTGAAACACTGGGGTTTGAAGTACCACTACACCAGTGTGAAATTCGTTCTATCCTGGGAGGAAATAATCCATAACCTTGGGTACTAGGAGGGGATTAAATTCCTTAAGGAAACACTGTGAATTCAGTGGGCTCGGATTAATTTTCCATTACGTTTACATTTCTGTTTATGTTATTTTATTATTTCCAGAATTGTTTTACAAACACAGATTTCTAACAAGCTTAAGGAATTTAATATTTTTCTGTATTTGTGTTATATTAACGGTTTCTGGAGAGTAAAACCTTTGTGGTTTTGTACTCTATTGGAGATTAAAATCTACGTGATTTTAACGTTTGTGTCATTCTTTTACAGAAATGACGAATAACAACGGAAACGAAGTTGTTCCGATGGTAACTGTCAATGCCTCAACAAGCCGAACAATACCGACAACATTGGCACCGGCTGAGAAACCCGAAAAAAAATTCGGGCTTGATTTCAAGCGCTGGCAGCAGAAGATGTTCTTCTACTTGACTACTCTAAGTCTCCAGAAGTTCATCAAGGAAGATGTTCCTGTGCTGTCTGATGAAACTCCAGAGACTGAACGTTTTCTCGTCATTGAGGCGTGGAAGCATTCAGACTTTTTGTGCAAGAATTATATTCTAAGCGGGCTGGAGGATACTTTGTATAACGTCTACAGTGGCGTGGAAACGTCAAAAGAAATGTGGAGTGCGCTTCAAAAGACATACAAAACTGAAGATGTCGGGTTGAAGAAGTTTGTTGTTGCAAAGTTTTTGGACTACAAGATGGTAGATAGCAAGTCTTTTATTACCCAAGTCCAAGAATTGCAAGTGATTATTCACGATCTCCTTACTGAAGGTAAAAGTAAAATTAATACTAATATTGATAGTATTAATTTTATTATGTTTACTAATAAAATTTTTATTGAAGGTCTTGTCATCAATGAGGCCTTTCAAGTAGCAGCAATGATTGAGAAGTTGCCTCCATTGTGGAAGGACTTCAAAAATTATTTGAAACACAAACGCAAGGAGATGTCCCTTGAAGATCTCATTGTTCGGTTGAGAATCGAAGAGGACAATAAAGCTGCTGAAAGGAGAGGTCGTGGTAATTCAACAATAATGGGAGCAAATATTGTTGAAGAGAACAAAAAGAGAAAGAAGGCTTCTGGGCCGAAATACAACCCAAGCAAGAAGCGGTTCAGTGGAAACTGCTACAACTGTGGGAAAACCGGACACAAATCTACGGAGTGTCGTGCTCCGAAGAAAGACAAGAAGAAGGGTCAAGAAAACATGGTTGAAAAACATGATGATGTTGACGATTTGTGTGCCATGCTTACCGAATGAAATTTGGTGGGAAATCCTAGAGAGTGGTGGTTTGATTCTGGATCCACTCGCCATGTTTGTGTTGTTAAAGAAGCCTTTGCTAATTATGCTCCTATTGGACCCGATGAGACGATTTCTATGGGAAATGCTTCAAAGGCGAAGATTGA